>BHFT01067745.1:0-31440 GCA_004320025.1 Laticauda laticaudata | reverse complement strand
CTCTCTCTCTCTCTCTCTCTCTCTCTCACACACACACACACACACACACTCATTCACACACACACACACACACACACACCTGGTTGGGAGGGCGGCAGAGGCACTGCTGCAGCAACTGCTGCTATGGGAGGCAGCTGGGATCTTGCCCTCCCGATCAGAGCACTCCGCTGCCAGTAGCTTCTCCTGGGGGATGAAATGTTTCATGTTTCCTCCCTTCACAAAAAGCCCAGTGCCACTTTTTCCTTTTGCCGCAGTGGGACCCCACAGCCCAGTTCCCTTCCCTGATCGAGAGGAGGCCTTCCATTGTCTGCAGCCCCTCTGACTCCCAGAAAATGGGGCATTCCAATCCGGCACAGGAAGCCAGCAAAGCTGGTAACGTCCAGTGAGTTAAAACCTCATGCATGGCAGCAGATACCACAAGGGCTGCACAAACGCCCCCAGACAGTGTCCCGCAATCTAGACTTGGGGCTCCGAGGCTATGCGCATTTTGCATTGGGTCCGGCCCTCGGTGGCAAGATAGAAACAGGGCTGGGGGGACGGGAAGGATAGACTCTAGGTGACTTACTTGGTGCCACAGCTCTTTCCACCTCCTGGGCAAGCACTGAAGATGCAGGATGGGGAAAGGAGGAAAAGAGGTGCAAGAAAGCCCAGGAAATCAAGCAGGAGGACATACCACCAGCTAAAAGTCGCTACTGATTCCGCGACCCACGCCAAATTATCGTTACTGGTTCTCCTGATCCGGTGCGAACCAACTGAATACCACCACTGGTATTATCCATTAATACAGTATCTTTCTCTTGAAGTTTCAATATCATTTTTTTCTTTTCTTAATTTGGATGCTACCCATTTCCCTTCAAAAACTGAAGATTTGTTTTTGCTTTCCATAAGTTTCTTTTACATTTCTTTTACCTTCAATATCTATAACTGTTGCTGTAAGAGTTTAATTTGATGAGAGGTATTTATCTTTCTTGCAGGTTTATTTAATTCTTTTTATATCATCTAAAGTAGTCTGGATTCTCTCTTGATTCTTTTTAAGTTCAGTATTATTTTCTATGAAATATCCTCTAATAAACATTTTATCTGCATCTCAGGGCATTCTTAAATCAATATCTTTATTTGGATAGATTTCAAAAAATGCCATTAATTTCCTTTCTTTTACAATTTACAATTTTTTTCTATTTCTTTCTGTAATTGCATTTTATTCTCCATCTAAAAGAAGTACATTTTCTTTCTGTAGACTGAACTCAAGAGGTTATGATCAGAAAAAGGAATCTTTTTCAACTTAGAGGTCTAACTAAAAGAACTTGCAACCTGGTTTGCGTTTCAGTTAAAACCTGAAAAAACAAATATTTTCTTTTTCTGTTGAAGAATGATAAAAAACATCAACTGGAAGGGAAGCTTCAGGATATCAGATGCAGATTGGCTATTCAAAGGCAAGAAATTGAGAGCACAAACAAATCTAGAGAGCTGAGGATTGCAGAAATCACGCATTTACAGCAGCAGTTACAAGTAAGTTTATAGTTTTAAAAAATGTTTAAAATTATATCTTATGTATTCTTGTATGAAAGAATAGGACTTAATTTATGAGAGTTGAATATACTAGTTGCTTAATTAGTATATATGTTAGGCAATAAGAATGTGGCAACAGTGAAAATAAGCAGTATCTTAGGGAAATAAACTAATTTGTTTCCCATTTTTTTTCTCCAGAAGCCAGTGCACACGATGGGGTAGTTTTCTTCCCACGTCCCACAGAATCTATTCTGATACTGAAATTCAGTTAAGTTCAGTAGCTGTTAAATTATGCTGCCTAGGAGCAAGTGTGCCTTAAAAAAAATATTCCCACAAGATACTTGAGGTTGGTCCCCTGGTTTTCTGAAGCAAAAAATGTGACTTCTGGGATTTCAGGCAAATTTTCACTTTAAAATGCTGTCATTTCTTAATTTGGATGTTTTTCTTCTACTATTGCCTGCTTTATACTGCAGGCATTTCCCTAAGTATCTTTCAGAGACTATATTTAGTAACCTTTGCAGATAATTGTTAGTGGTTGAAGTATCAAGAACTGAAATATTTTTAAATTGTCATAACACAAATATTAACTATTAGAATATGCATTTTTCATATTCAGTTAATTGGCAAAGATTATAGTTGTACACTGGGTGAACCCTATACAATTACTCTTTCACCAAAATTATTTGGAATTTCTAAATACTAAATACCTTTTGTTTCTAAAGGCATGCACTCATATTTGTCTTACTGATAATGACAAATGCTCTTCCCTGTCACAGTACTGTTCTGTTTTAATAAGAACTCCAGTGAAATGAGTCTAAGGAAGATTTAAGTGTGAAAAAAAACCGCTTCAAAATCTTTATTTGTGAAAAATTGACTGTAATTTAAGCAGGTTTCTTCAAAGGAAATGTGTTATCTTTGATATGGTATTCTTCATTGGTAAAACCAATTTGTTTTCAAGATTTTCTATGGAATTTTTCTGTCACTTCAAAGTGATAGCAATAACACGTGTAGAAATCCTAGGCATCATCTTCTATTCTCTTGCTTTATTCTATTATGTTACAAGAGGAAGCTGTGACATAAAATAGGGAAAAATATTTGGAGAACGCAGTGGCTTTTCTTTTTTAGCAGGCTTAAGGAACTGTTTTCTCAGAAAAATGGTTTTTGGTGAATGATGAAGCAATTGTGATAATGGTACTTGTGGTTACAGTTACATTTCTCATGTTATTTCTTTTAGGAATCTCAGCAAATGCTTGGAAGGTTGATTCCAGAAAAACAGTTACTCAATGACCAGTTAAAACAAGTTCAGCAGAACAGCTTGCATCGTAAGTTCATTTAAAAACAATTCTCGACCTGCAGAAATATACATACTGTAAGATCATTCCATTTAAGAAT
This sequence comes from Laticauda laticaudata, assembly GCA_004320025.1. NCBI lineage: Eukaryota > Metazoa > Chordata > Lepidosauria > Squamata > Elapidae > Laticauda > Laticauda laticaudata. The sequence goes on along the minus strand of BHFT01067745.1, from coordinate 28,539 downwards.
CACCGAATCTGGAGAGTCTTTTTTAAAATATTCATTATCTGTATTTTTTAAATAGGAGATTCATTTCTCACTGTCAAAAGAGCTTTAGAAGCAAAGGAGTTAGCATGCCAGCAGCTTCGTAACCAGCTAGATGAAGTAGAAAAAGAAACCAGGTCAAAACTTCAGGAGATAGATATTTTCAACAACCAACTAAAGGTAAACAGGTTTAAGTTATATTATAATTAAGTATGTTTTCAACTTCACCATTTGCAGAATAAATTGTGAAAATAGATGTGAGCATGTATATCTGGTTTTAATAAAAAACAAAACAAAACCTGGTCCCTTTTTTCAGATTGAATATGTTTTTTGATAGTAAAATATGCTATAATGATAAAAATGTAAGAGGACAGAAAAAATTATGCTGATTGTATTATTGGTAAAATGTTAGCATTTCCCAGTGCCCTTGAAAATTATTCCCATAAAAAAGTCTGAGAGTCCCAAAAGATAACATATTCACTTTATATTTGAATGCACCTCTAAGAATTAGGAATTCTCTAAGAATTAGGAATTCTTAGAAAGCTAAATGCACAATTATTAATAAGGCCAGAATAAGGTTTTTTTTAAATATCAGAACCTCATTTGACTGGTTTAATTCTTTAAAGATATGGATTTAAGATACTATGTACCATCAGAGCAAAATTGTCCAGGAATGTAATATTAGTATGGAATTGTCATCATGCTTTTTTAGTATTTCTAAAATATTTGTTCCTCTCTGTATTTTTTTTTTTTAAATTAAGGTGTTCTGAAGATATGCACCAGATAAGATGCTAAAAGCATTATGACAATTATCAATATTGCATTCCTGGACAATCCTGGAGAATTAAACCAGGCAATTGTGATTTTTTTTTTTTAAAGTGACCTGTTCGATAAGTGCCCATTTAGCTTTCTAAGTATTTAGTAACTTGTCTATCTAGTATGGATGTCGGCAACTCACAGCTCTAGAGCCACATGCGGCTCTTTGACCCCTCTCCTGTAGTTCCCTGCTGACCCCATTGTATGACCTGCTCTCTGCTATTAACAAGAAAAACAGATTGAGATTGATCTAGTTAATAACTACAGATGATGAATATCTGAGCTAAATATAGAAAATATATTATACATTATTATTACACTTAAATAGAAATACTCCTACAATTATTTTGTTTTCCTTAAGTTGTCTTCAGTGCTGCTTGATGTGTACTTCTGCTTGTTTTAATTTTACATATTTTGGAATTTGTGTTTTTGATTGACATGTTCAGTATATTAATGTTAATTTTATAATAAGAACATTTATTAAGGGGCTGAGCAGCTTCCCTAAAGAGAAAATTTGTAGTGTGTTTACATTTGTCTTTTAGAAAAAAGTGAACAAGGTAGGCAGAAAAAAATAACCAAGATTAGATAAGGAGAAACTATTTTCTTGGTTGTTATTAGAATATTGCTGTAACTTTATATCCAAATTCTGTTATCGTATTTTGACAGATTTTAACATTCTGGGAATTCATATTTGTTATGCATTGTTAAGATGGTAAAACTAGAATTGTGACTATTATTTTAGCATAGTATTGTTGAGACTTGACAGACCTTATCCTATATGAATATAAATTACTGATCATTCTAGAACAGTGGTGTCCAACTCAATTTTATTGAGGGCCATATAAGGATTGGGTTTGATCTTGGAGGGCCAGGTGGGGGCATGGCCATGGTGGGCTTGACATGGGACTGCACCTCCGCAGACATGGTTTTATAAGCTTACAAAAATAGGGAGGCATATATTTCTGTGATTTTGTTTTTTTAATACTTAGCTTGATCTACTTGATCACCTTATGAGAGAGAGATCAGATCAAGAAACTGACTCCATGGAAGACTAGAACCATAGATTGTTGACATAGGCTTTAGTAGCAGAATCCTGCAAACCTGAAATGAAAAATATTTTACTTTTCTGTTTTATAACCTTCTGAGTCAAGGACGACCTCCTGCAGCACTTTGGAGGCCCCATTTTGAGCCTGGAAGGCCTCCTGGATCATATCGGAGCTTCCGTTTTGGGCCTGGAAGACCACCTGGATCACTCCGGAGGCTTATTTTGGGGCCTGAAAGGCTGCCCGGAGGACTCTGGAGCAGGGAGCGCCAACCTTTTGCACCTCAGGGACCACCAAACTCATAATTTTAAATCCCATGGACCAGAGGCTCTGGGAAAATATCAAAAAAAAGTCTGCAGGAAAATTCCCCACCCAGTTTTCCTACCGACTGAACATTCTTTATTTGGGATTGCGGGATACTGTCTCTAGCTCCATTCTCGAGGAGAGAGAGTTTTTTGGCTTCATGGAAGGAAAGCAGCAGACGTCTTTCTTTCTCTCCCCAAACTCTACCAGAAATGAGTCTTTGTGAGACTTGTCGCACTGGCGTAGCCTCTTGGAGCAGGATGCCTCGCGAGGTCCCAGAGACTCATTTCTGGCAGAATTTCAGAGAGAGAAAGAACGACTTTTATTCTTTCCTTGTGTGCAGCCAAAAGCAGAAGAAGAAAAAAGCGGAAAGAAGCAGCCCGCTGGCCAGGCAAGGCATGTGGGGTGAGTGGGGCAAGTTCCCCCCTCCACCCTTTCCCCATTCCCCTCACTAACCTCATGTTGTTCGCAATGCAAGCGATGCAAGCCTTGTGTTCCCGCGGGCCATGTGGGTGGCACAGCCTTGTATTCTCACACAGCCTGGATTAATTGCTTTTGGGGGTGACATTTCTCTGCAAATCACCAAAATTTTCCCACAGACCACCACTGGTTGGTGACCACTGCTCTGGAGGCCTTTTTTTGGGACTGGAGAGCCTCCTGGGTGACTCTAGAGGCCAAAAGTGGTTGCAGGAGGGGTGCACCTCGTGTATGCCCCATTTTTGCTAGCAGAGGCACCGTGGGCTGGTCCTTTGATATTTCCAGACCATCCCCATGGGCCAGATCTAAGCACCTGCTTGCCAGATCAAGCATGCAGGCCTTGTGTTTGACTCCCCTGTTGTAGAATATCAGACTTTGAGATTATAAAAATTATTCTGATGGTTATTGATAGCACATCAGATCCAGAGCTACCTTTTAGATTTTCATCTCAAAGGTAAGAGAATTAATGTTTGAAAATGATTATCCTTAGTGACCAAAAGAATAAGATGCAGGGAATTAACGGCATTTTGCAAAGAAGCCAATGGAACTTTTGAAAATTTTGAGGATGTACAAGCACTTCAGATTCAGAAACAAAAGCAAACAAGTTGAATTTGAATTGTGGAATCTTTAGTGCTTTCTGAGCTTGGTTGTTTGCTATATATATTCTCTTTTATTGGTAAATTAGACTTTAAGGTGATAAGTCATGTAGATTTTTATAAACAATTCTTGTCATTTCAGGTTGTTCACTAAAAGCAGTAACCTTTTAGGCTTGACAGTCAAGATCAAACCTAAAGCAATTTAATAACTATAACAAATATAATATCAGATATGAATCATATTACAATGAGTTTGAAGTAAGGTGATTATATAAAATTTAAAATTAGTTTATTTGATTATTTTGGATGGGCTTTTGGTCTTCATCCTGAGAACCAAGGAACTGTTTAAAATGTCCTGTGCACTATATAGTAACCCTCCATTTCATTATTGCAGGATCTGAGGGAAATACATAACAAGCAGCAGCTACAGAAGCAAAAGAATATAGAAGCTGACAGACTAAAACAGAAAGAGCAGGACAGGAAAATAGAGCTGGAAAAACAGAAAGAAAATCAGAGGTAAGCTTGAATTTGGAATACACATTGATTCATGAAAGGAGCTTATCAAAATCTTGAACAATCTGTTATTTATACTCTGGAAGGACTAATTTGTTCATGTTTAGAAGAAGCTTGGTTTTCGGCATGGATGTATAATTCTCCTTTTTTGTTTCTTTGAAATAAATTGTGTCAAATTTTAGTATTTTCCAGAAAAGTATTGATAGAGACATATATTTAACAAACTAGCAGTGCTTCCTTAATTTAAATTTGAATTTTCCTGGAAGTGCATGGCTAAAGTGTGGCTTCTCTGAGGAACCAGAGGATGCCATACAAATGATCAAAAGCAGTTTCTCACCTGGGGTCCAACTATCACACATTCAATATTTATTTATTTTTCTTACTGTTGTACATCAGTGTGTGCGTGTGTGTGTGCATAATGATATTTGATTAAGATGAATTTAACTTTACTTGAATATTAGATAGCTGATTATCTGTTTGCTATATTAGATTCAAGGTAACAATAACTATGTGTGTATGTGTGTATGTATTGGGGGGGAGGGTTCTTGGTGCTTTCTGAGCTTGATTGTTTTCTTGTAGATGCTTCATTACCCAAACTAGATAATAACATCAGTGCTAGTAAGGAATGGGGTTTGCTCTCAACTGATATTCTAGTGGCTTGCCCTGTCAGTATTGCTGGGACCATCAATCAAGAAATGAACAATGCCCCAATCAAAGAACTGACAAACAAGCTAACAGTAAACAGCCCAGCCAAAGAACCACCGAGACCATTCCTACCACATCTCTGAATATCTCCCTGAATTTTTCAGAACTTTTCCAGTGAAGGCAATATATTAGAAGTTCTGCCATTGTTGAAAGTATTGAGGCATTTGGCAAGGAAATATTTCTGCAATGACATGATTTGTTTGGTACATTTCTAAATATCATTTATATGTTTGCACTAATTAGAAAAACCCAAGACCGAGAAAGACCGTGGCTTGACAGAATACAACAGGAAGAAGAACATTCAAGGTCAAGAAAAAATCAAGAGGAAGAAAAACAAAAATGGGAAGAATTAAACAAAAAGAAAGAAAATGATGAGAAAAACAAACAGGAAGTACAAGAAAAAATGAATAAATTTTTTCACCATAAAGATTCAATAAAACCAACTATCCAAGCTCCCTGGTCAACTGCAGGTACAAAATAATGGAATACTCAAATTAAATGCTCATAAAATCTTATGTCCTTCTCTTCATATATTGTGGTATGCTCTGTTGACTGAAAATTGGATAGTTGTCATTTTCCAACCAGTAATTGAATATATTTTTATATTTATTTTTATGATTGCATTTTTAATTTTTAGTGTAAATCATTTTGAGATGCATTTTGGAACCTGTGTAGAGGCAATGAATAATAAATATTTTGTTTTCAATAAATTATTACTATGAAGCAAACAGATTAAATTGGAAGTAAATTAGAAACAGATTAAACTGGAAGCATTATAAATTACCTTGTTTTTTTCCAATGCACAATAGAGCTTCAGTGTTTATTTATAAGTCTCTAAACTAAACCTCGAACTATATTAAAATACATTCAAATTTACTATTTCAGAAATACAATTTGAAACTTCTATTGATATCCTAATATTTCCCATAATTTAAACTATTTGTATGCATGCTTGTCTTCCTATAAAGGAAGCTTCTTTTGGGGGTTCAGTGAAAAATAGTTCTCCCCCCCAAAATATAGCTCAATGCTAATACAGTCTTTAACCAACTTAGATTGAATGCAGTACTCAAATAAGAACAGCACACTCAAAAGGAGATACAGCCAAAATAAAAATTAAAAAATTCACTTTTGCTTCTTCTTTTCCTTTCCCCAAGTTTCTATTTAGATGAAGTTGGTATAATTTTGATCTCACACTTTCATGCTCGTGTACACCAATTATATACAGTGAAAATTCAACTTAACAGACCTCAGTACAAGAGGCTTCACATGCTATGGAACAGAAAACAATAAAACAACTCTGTTTTATTTCATTTGAATAGTAATGTAGTCACTTGTTATATGTACCATTTGAATGATGACATCATTGGACAAATGATGTAAATGGCACATTATTCAATTTATTGATTAATAGAAGACCTGGCCTCCCAATTAGACATTTCAATGAATATTCTTACTTGGTACAAGCACATCTTTTTTTTTTCACGTAGTAGCATCTGAATTTTATAGTATGGTTGTGATTAGTTTTTGTTTTTTATTAAAATAGTAAATACATATAATGAAAACACCATCCAAAAACATAGTTAATAAATTTATGGGCAGTATAGTGATTAAATAAAGTAAAAGTAACATCAAGAAAAAAACCCACTAATTTAGAAAGTTGTGAATGTATTTTGCAATCTGCAGTTTACCCTCATATAAATTGTGTTTAAATGAATGCTTGAATTCTGCTTCTGCTATAGCAAAATTTTAGATTATATTGAGAATGTGAATACAAATGTTGTTGTTGCATACAAATTAAATTTGTCTCTTGTGACATAATTCAAAAGCAACATATCTGTTTTTGTGGATCTAGAAAAGGCTCCACTAACTATTTCTGCTCAGGAAGATGTAAAAATAGTTTATTATCGAGCTCTGTATCCTTTTGAATCCCGAAGCCATGATGAAATCACTGTCCAGCCAGGAGACATTATCATGGTAAGAGAAGAGTGCAGTATTACCTCAAAATCACAACTGCTTTTCACATCTTAATAGAGGGGACATATTGTGAAAATAATGGGGCTCTGTAATATTTGGGGATGTTATAGAGCCTATAAGGCTATAAAAAGGCAAATAGTAAAAACATAATGATGAATAAGACTGTGCCGTATTTTGGATTTGAAGGCAAAAAGATACTTTGGAGGGGGCCAGGACTTTCTGCAACTGGAAAAAGGCGTACTTATTTTAAGGAATTCCTGTCTGGTACTCCTTAAACTATGGAGTTCTAAACATCTAGAAAACTTGGCTTTTAAAATATTTTTTAAACTTGCTTTCTAATTTTTTCAATAGATGTAACTATTTAACCTTTCTGAAGTCTAGAAAGTTTTTACAATTCTTGTAATAAAGAGGGATAAAAGGAGGGAAATATCAGTGGAAGGTCATTATTTGTCATGAATGTAAGCCTTTTTTCATAGACAGGATTTTAATTATTTGACACATATAATGTAAATACTGTATACTTATTTTGGAGTACTAGAGAATGATTTTTTCATGTCATAAAGTTTAAAATATTGAATCTTATATGAATTTTAATTTGATGTTTAAATATGCTGCTAGCTAGATCTTAACTTTGATTTCATCAAGTATATTTATGCTTAAAGTTGTGTTTATAGTTTTCTAATGTTAGTTTATTTTTCAAATGAAAGAATAGCATGAGGTATGCTTGTATGCAGTTTTCTTTCATGTTTAGTTCAGTAACATTTTTTCATTTACAGTACATTCAAGGCTGTAAATCTATGTTTATATGATAGTACTAGTACACATGATTTGTATCACATTGATTGAACATGAATAGGTTTTTGTTAAAAAAAATTAGGGATGCCCAATCTGAAGGCTCCATGCAGTTCTGCAACATTCGGAGAGATTATTATTATTATGGTTTGTTGCACAAATCAGCTGGATGTTCAAGCTGGATTTACATTATCAAATCCTTCCAAAGGATTTCAGATAGGCAGATGTTGATGGCATTAATGGTATTGTTACCGGATATAAGCTTTTCTAAGTAAAGTTATATTTGGCAATTGACTGATGATAATTTTGTCAATGCCAATGGTGCCCCAGTTATTTTGGAATTGAACCCAAGGTGCCTATTATTATGGGTACTACCTTTGCTTTCTTTTGCCACAATTGTTCCATTTCTACAGTATCTCAGAGAAGTGAGTACACCCCCTCACATTTTGTAAATATTTAAGTATATCTTTTCATGTGACAACACTAAAGAAATGACACGTGGCTACAATGTAAAGTAGTGAGTATACAGCTTGTATAACAGTGTAAATGTACTGTCCACTCAAAATAATGCAACACACAGCCATTAATGTCTAAAGCCCTCGCAACAAAAGTAAATACATCCCTAAGTGATAATGTCCAAATGGGGCCCAAGTAGCAGTTTCCCCTCCCTGGTGTCATGTGACTTGTTAAAGTTACAAGGTCTCAAATGTGAAGGAAGGGGGAGCAGGTGTGTTAAATTTGGTATTATTGCTCTCACTCTCATACTGGTCTCTGGAAGTTCAACATGGCATATCATGGCAATGAACTCTGAAGATCTGAAAAAAATGAATGACAATAAAGATATTCTATTCTGTTCTATTCTATTTTCTTTTCTATTCTATTTTATACTATTCTATATTTTTGTTGCCAGAGGTTTTAACATTAATGGCTGTGTGTTGTGTTATTTTGAGGGGACAACACGTTTACTCTGTTTATACAAGCTGTACACTCACCACTTTATAGCCAAGTGTCATTTCTTCAGTATTGTCACATGAAAAGATATTAAGTATTTACAAAATGTGAGGGGGCATACTCCTGTGAGATACTCTATTTGCAAATTTTTGTATTTTGTTATATTTCCCAGCTCTTTCTCTTCTATTCTGCTATCTTTAGATACTGCCACATGCACTATCTAGACTTTTTGGTTTTTCTTATCAACAGTTGTTACGTCTGGGGTGTTATGTGGCAGGTGTATGTCAAATTCTAAAATCCCAGAGCACTTTAGCCTCTTCATCGTCTAGTACTGTCTCAATTTTATTTATATGATTGCAGGCAAAATTTATTTCTTGCAAATTTTCAAATCCACCATTTTTGTTACTTTGTCATGCCATTGCCACAGTAGTCTATGTAGTCTTGTTTCAGTAGCTCACTAGGTGATCCACTGCTTCTTCAGTTTCTTTGCAGATGTGGCCTTCGACTTCTCTGGCTATCTTCTCAATTCTAGCTGTGAATATATTTGTTCTTAAAGCTTGGTCTTGTGAAGCCCCTCTGTCTCTTTCTTAAACTTTCCTGGTCTTACATGCTACCAGGCCTTGGTTTTATCTGCTTTGCCTGCTATTTTTAATGTTCAGTACTGGCCATATAACACTTGTCTTCCCATATCTCTTTATTGTTCTTCATTTGGTTTTTCTTATAAGCCAGTTTGGTCTCTCAATTGTCCTTCTTGGTATATTAGCCCCAGTGCATTTTCTTCATTGTCCATCAGATATTCCTCCAGTGGCCTTTTTTTCTCTCTAAACCATCTGATGCACTTACAATATTTCACGCCCACCTATTTTCCTTGGCAAGTAAAATCAGTATCATTGCAAAATTGGAAGGCATGAGTCATTGTCATTATTTTTCTGATCTTCCTATCCAGGGCTTTTAGTTTTACTAGAGTCCAGTCTGCTATTCAAACTGTGTATCTAATAACTGGAATCATCAAGATGTCAATTGCCTTGATAGTATTTCCTCCGTTGAGTTTTGACTTTAAGAACTAATTCACTCTCTTAATATATTCACTACTTTTTCTTGACTTCAATATGCTTGATGTCAGTTTGAAGGATGCCCAGGTATTTGTACTGATTGTCTTCATCCAGAACCTTGATATTATTTCTATAGGACATCTTGATTCCTTCAGTTTTTACTATTTATCCCCATTTGATAAGGAGTATAGCACAGTCCAAACTCCATTGTAATATCTTTGTTGTATATGTGGACTGTATTAACCAAGAATTATGTTTCAGGTGGTATTTTCCATATAGTTTCAGATCATCCAAGTAAAAGAGATGGGATAGCCTGAAAGATACATTTGATGTTTGATAGCATGGCTTTACAAACCTGTGAAGATTGTAAATGCAATGATTGGTCGCAAACTTTTTTGTTATTGTCATAAATGTGAATGGTTACTAAAGGCAGTTGCTAAATGAGGACCTACCTATATAACATTATACAATACCTCTCAGCTCATTCATTTATATGTATACCTCTGGAATGCTTCTCTTAACACCTTTTTATAATTTTTTGCATTTTTATCTTACTATAATAAACATATTTTATGATAAATTTTAATACAGTATATACATCTAATAAATAATGAAATATACACTATTACCTGGTTAAAATGTATTTGAATATAAGTAGCTTGGGTTGGTAGTTGGGCTATTGAGCTGAGCTGTTAGTAGTTGGGCTGTTGGGCAATTTGGTTGCAAATGTTTCGTCACCTTGTTTGTGGATGGACATGAGGGATACTTATGAAACGGATACCCATGAAACTTCATCTGAAGATATCTACAAATAATACAAACATTCAAAGCAATACTACCACAATAAGAAACAACAATGACTAGACGAATCACAATTTCCTATGTAGAGAATGTTTCAAAAATGACAGCAAGATTACTATGTCAAAATGACCTTGCAGTAGCCCACAAACCAAACTCAGCATCAGACAGACCCTGTCAAAACGAAAAGGGCAGACAGAAACAAACCAAAGTCAGGTGTCATATATTAAATCTAGTGCAGCGACTGTGAAAAGAACTATGTTGACCAAACAGGGAGAAAACTATCCACCAGACTTTTGCAAACACTTCCTGGCTATCAAAAGACATGACCTACTATCCCTCATGTCCATCCATAAAGATTCAGAAGGACACAAATTTGATCTAACCAGGACCACAGGTGAAATCAAGGAGAGAAGAATTCCTCAAAGTCTGATTTTTCCATCAATAAATCAATAAACAAACATATTGACATCAATCAAGTCTACTAATCACTGAGAACGAAAGAACTGTGTTAACTGAGATCCTGAAGATAGTATTTAAAATGAAGAAAACAGGCACCACACTACGCAACAATCACAACCCCTCAGCTCACAAGAAATCAGGCCGCGTGTCAATAACAGCAACCAGCCATTCAAAGAGACCAAAACCAGATCATGACGTAGGAATATCCGAATAAACAACACTAATTTGTATCACACACACGGTACTTAAAACCAAAGACCATGCCTCAGTAACAACAGCCAGCCAGTCAAACAGTCCAAAGTCAGACCATGATTCAGAAGTAGCCAAGCAAACAATATTCATACTAATTTGCATCACATTTAAAGACCAGTGCTCTGACAGATGAGCATAATTCAGAGTGCACTGATGATGTCTCCTTGAATGGTGACAAAATGTTTTCAACCAATTTGCCAAGCTCAGAGCTCAGCCCAAGAGCCCAACACTATTACCTGATATTGTTTCCTTCAGATCATGATAATGTATGTTAATATATAAAATAAATAAACATAATTGTTGAAGCATAATTATATAAGTAGAAAAATAATTAGGCTATAAATATTAATACAGATTTAATATAAGTTTATTTTTTATATTTTACTGTTATTTGCCTTCAGTTATATATATTGTGTCTCTTATATTTAGATTATTTTGTCCTAAATTAGTATAATTGGAATTGGTCTCTGGTGGGTTTCTTGGATAGCATCTATTTTCACTGTTACTGTCAATAAGACTTTGTCAAAGCTTTTTGTTTCAATCACTACAGATTTACTTACATTTTATTAATTATAATGCTGTTGCTCTAAAATTCTTAAATATTCTGCATTTGGTATAAATACTGTTTGTGGAAATCATTGTAGTTTTATGCTTTGAATTAACTTATTATATTTGAACAGGTGGATGAAAGCCAAACTGGAGAACCGGGATGGCTTGGAGGTGAACTGAAGGGAAAAACAGGATGGTTTCCTGCAAACTATGCAGAAAAGATGTCTGAAAATGAAATCCCAAGTTCCGTAAAGCAGCTAACTGATGTGACATCTGTACCTAAAATTTCATTACGTGAAACCCCTTCAATACCTATGGCACCACCTGTTCCTACAGATTCAAGCCCTACTAGCAACAACTGGGCTGACTTCAGTTCAACGTATGATATCATTGGAATTTCATTTTTTCCTTTTGGTAATTGTATAAGTGAATAACCAAGATAAATTATACCACTTTCACAAATTAATTTCATAGATTTTAACTTACATATTGAAGCACATCTGTTCTTAATTTCTGGCATATTAGTGGCTTGAAAATTGGTCAGCCCAGTTTAAAAATTATTTTTTCCAAACCAATTTTATTTTCTGCTCTTAGAAAGCAGTTATAATTTCTGTTTTTAAATTACAAACTTGAGAAAATATCCCAAAAAGAAAAGTATTGGAAGACTAAAAAAATTTAAGCCATTCCTTTCCCTCTTTGTCACTCTTTTGTACAATCCAAGGTGGCATAAGGCCTCCAAGGCTTCTAAGGTCTCATGGTGTATATCTCTTCTGAATATTTTATGTCTTGAGAAGATCATGCAGTAGCAATAATAACAAAAAAGATGCAGCCATGATCCACTATTCTCATGATTAGAGAGAGGAGAAAACATGCTTTTTAACTATGGTAATCTCCCTTTATGCAGTTGGCCAACAACTACTGGTGATAAGCAAGAAACAGATAACTGGGATGCTTGGGCAGTTCAGCCTTCCCTTACAGTTCCAAGCACAGGACAGTTAAGGCAAAGATCTGCCTTTACTCCTGCAACTGTTACTGGATCCTCTCCTTCTCCTGTTTTGGGTCAGGTGAGTTGATATTTGAGAGTAAGCTAAATACCATATGGGCATAAATTTTATTGGGTACTTTGTATCATACTTGTGCTCTTGCTTTATGAAATGAACAGTGGATTAGATAAATAATAGAACTGATAGCTTCACTTTATGTGAATAGGCAGGAAAAGAACAATTTAGGAATTCCTGGGTCCATACTGTCCAAACTGAAGAATGCACAGTAATGCTAAACAAATACATTGGACATTTCACAATACCATAACTTCACAATAATCGATGTTGTGCCTTTTCATGCCCATTTTATATTTTATTGATTATTATGGTATATCAAATAAACTCAGCCTAACTTCAATATCTAACTAGGGTGAAAAAGTAGAAGGACTTCAAGCACAAGCATTATATCCTTGGCGAGCCAAAAAAGACAACCATTTAAATTTTAACAAGAATGATATCATCACTGTGTTAGAACAGCAAGATATGTGGTGGTTTGGAGAGGTTCAAGGACAAAAAGGATGGTTTCCTAAATCTTATGTGAAGCTTATATCAGGTCCTATAAGGAAATCAACAAGGTATTTGTTTTATTTTGCAATATATAGTAGTAATGGAAGGATTATTTCAACAACTGTTAACATAATTATATATATGAACATGTGTATGTAAAGATCGTTTAAAGAGAAAAAGTAACTTGTCCATAATCTAGAAATAACAATATATATTCATACATAGTAGATCAACATGTTGTATATTTTTTCAAGTTGTCCTCAACAAATAAGCTACAAAAAAAACATTGATCCTTCTTTTTTTTCTTAGCATGGATTCTGGATCTTCAGAGAGTCCTGCTAACTTAAAGAGGACATCACCAGTTTCAAAATCTACATTTTCAGGAGAAGGTTAGACTTTTAACTGGAAATATAGTGGATTATTATATAATAAGAAATTATAAATAGCAACTGAGAGCAAATTTGAAATAAGTGTTCTGTTAAATTTTGTTAAATTAAATTCTCTACATTAAATTTTGTGCACAGTAAATGTTTTAAATTACAAAATAGCCAAGCTCTATCCAGATTTTCCTTTACCACATTCTCTTTATAATTCTATAGGATTGTTACTTGTAGAGATACTCTATTGTTTAGCATTTTGGGTGAGAATTTTAGTACATCTGAGAGTCCACATTTGGGAAACTTTATGACATGCTAATTTTTTATATTTCCTATTGTCTAATTCCTTGTGTGTCTAATCACACTTAGTGGTCAATAAAGCATTCATTCATTCTTTCATGCTTGTCTATCATATTTAAATTTACTTTTGGGGTCAGAAGTCTTTTAACTGAATCCCCCTTCTAGGTGGGCTGAAGCATTTTGGACAGATGGCTTATCTAGTTCTTTTGAAGACTTCCAATGTAGGGAAACATGCCATTTCATGACACTATTTATTCCATTAATTTGCAATTTTATCATCAGGAAATTCCTCCTAATACCTACCCTGAAGTTACTTTCTGATACTTTCAACCATTGGTTCTGATTCTGCCTTCCAGAGCAATAGAAAACAAATCTGCTCTTCTTCAGAAATCTAAACATTACAATCATATCTCTCCTCATCTTTTACAATCTGAACATATCCAGTTTCCTCAGATAATTTGTGTTTCCCTTCCTCCCCATTTTGGTAGCCCTGCTTTGAACTTTCTCCAATTTGCTGGTGTCTTTTTTATAAGTGTGAACTTGACACAGTATCCAAGTGGACCTACAAAATAAGTCCTGTAATGCAGACTTTATTCTTGTTAATACATCCCAAAATAACAGTTGCTTTTTAACAGCTGTTTCACACTTCTGGCCCTTGTTGAACTTGTGCTCTAGAATACCCAAATCCTTTTTAGGTGCATTGTTACCAAGCTAAGCTGCCAACACCCTATACTTTCACTTTTAACCCCCCCCCTTAATAAATAGAATGTTAAATAGGATTTAACATTCTATTTATTAAATTACTTTGTTTTCATCATTTCATCATACCATTCAAAGATGTCTAGATATTTGTGCTTTAAGTAGTTAAAGCACTTATCCCTTTTATAATAAGTTCACCCCAAACTTTGTATTTTGTTTTGGATTGAGAACTAAGATCTAAGAACTACACCAGAAGTGTTATTATAGTTAGGCATTCATACACTATGATGAGAATATTAAAATCCAAAAACTAGAAGTTTTACTTTTTCTCTTTAACAGAGGAGGAGTTATCACACAGCTTTTGGAGCTGCCAATATCCAGAATTTAGTTAAAAGTGTTTTGTAGGCCATTGAGCTTTATATGTCCAGAAATTATTGTCTGATAGAGAAAATGGATATTAGTTTTTATTTATGATTAGAACTATTGAAGTAGAAAACATGCAATTAGCGATAAACTTTGTTTTTTTGGATAGTAAGATGGGTGGCATATAAATTTAATAAATAAACTAGACAATCTATGCCCCATTGGATCATTGTTTCAGAAGTATTTCCTTACTTAAACAGAGAAACAGAATGACTGCTTTTTAGTATTCATATGCTAAGAGAAAATGCAGGGGAAGTAACCCCTCTGAAATTGTTTTTATTTTTATTCTAAAATATTCCTGTAGTAAATTTGTAGTAGTAAACTATAGTAAAAATTTCCTGTAGTAAAATCCAATTTAAGAGAAAATCTAAGATCAAAAATTAGTGTATGTCACATTGCATGAAACTAACCTGCAAATTAATTAGTTATAAGCATTTTCTCACTTCCAAATCATTTTGCTTTTTAGAATATATTGCTATGTATACATATGAGAGCTCTGAACAAGGAGATTTAACATTTCAGCAGGGAGATTTAATTCTTGTAACCAAGAAAGATGGTGATTGGTGGACAGGAATGCTGGGTGAAAAATCTGGAGTATTTCCATGTAACTATGTTAGACTCAAAGACTCTGAGGTAAAATTCATACATGTATATTTATTAGAAATAATTTTGCTATGTGACTGAATATTTCAAATATGATTGATGATTACAAGTTCTTGAATTAAATAAGGATGGGGTAAAGGAAGAAACATAAGATATGTTGAATTAAACTATATCAAAAGTAGTTTTTTTCATTGGCAATATTCTTCAGATTCTGAAGAGTATTTCAGATTCTGGTGAATTACTGTGTTCTGGAGGATCAGTTATGCTTAAAATATTATTCATCTATATATTGTACTTCTGTTCTGTTTATTAGCATAAAATAAAATTATATTTGTAAGCATATTAAAGTATACAATTGTGGTCTAAACCACTTTAAATTAACCATGATTTACTTTTTGGTAATGCATGAACAGTGTTATATTTATTTGAACTAAGCAACTGAAGTTAATTTAAAACACCATCATCTTTTTTTCTTAAGCAACACTTGTCATCTTTTTTTCTTAAGTAACAGTATGGACAATTCTTTATTGCTAATACTTATACAACTTACACAAACTTATTGTGTTTAGATCTTGATCATCATGACTCGGTCTATTTTCTATTTTGAGATATGTATATATTTATAAATAGATTTGGTTCTTAAATCATACATCAATTAAGTTCTTTTGTAGCATATATAAATACCAAATGTCTAATTACATTTTAAAATATAATGTATATAGAAATTGAACATTTTATATTAAAATATAATAATTATTTTGACAAGTGAGGTAAATATTTTTCAGTTAATAATTAAACTTGTAGGCCAGTGGAAAGCAATATGTTTTCAAAACTGTCTAAAGGACAGTTTAAATAGCAAAATCCATATTATACTAAGAAGTGGGTTCCACAAGTGCAGAGCTACCAAGAACAATACTGTATTTAATTCTGAATGACAGCTAGAAAGGCTAGTTGCCACTTGAAAAATGATTCCTTGGATGATATTTGTGGGCGTTGAGTATCTTGTAGGAGGAGGCACTCTCAGGTATCCTATACCCAAGCCCATTAGGGCTTTAAAAATAGTAAATAATACTTCGGGGAAAGAAATTGGCAGTTAATGCAAAATTTAAGACGCAGTTAATATGATTTCTATAGTTATTCTGGAGACCAACATGATTGTAGCATTTTGTCCCAAATGAAAACTCTTTAAACGATATGTAGTACAAGGGCAGAGAAGAATGTTCTGATAGTCCTACCTGAGGGAAAGGCAGTCTATGTCCCAGCTTAAGGCAAGAGGCTGTGTATCAGAGGTGTCCAACCTTGGCAACTTTTAAGATTTGTGGACTTCAACTCCACAAGTCTGCATGAGTGGTTGGGGAATTCTGGGAGTTGAGGTCCACAAATCTTTAAAATTGCCAATTTGGATACCCCTACTGTATACAGAAGAAAAAACCCTGGCTTCTCACCAAGCTCTCCAATCTGTTTTTCTGTTTTTAGCATGGCTCTGTTTTTTTGTATTGAAGTACCCACCCTTCCTCCTCATATGGTGGTGGAGCTTGACTACAGCTTGTCAGGGCAGAATTGAAATTGAAATTGGCAGAGAGAGGAGTGCTCAAGGACTCTACTTACTCTCTTCAAAGCCAGATAGAAAGGCTGGCAATTTAACCAACCCCCAAAAGATTTAGATGGCAGGAAGAAAAGTCTTCCACCTAGGAGTATAAGAATATCAACGTTGTCTCACTATTGAGTAGAAGCGAACTGGTGATGAATCCATCTTTTTAAAAAAATTATGATACAGATTAGTGATGTAGATTGCTACATTTAGTAAGAAAAAAGAATTAATTGAATAGCCCTTTTTAACCTAACTTTGTTTTGTAAAATATTCTTCTGTTGAATTTAAAATTATGCTTATTATTTAAAGGTTCCTGGAACTGCTGGAAAAACAGGAAGCTTAAGCAAAAAACCTGGTAAGCTGTAAACTGTACTCTGAGGAAAATGATGTAGCATTTGTAAAATATTTCTCACTCTTCTGTTTTCAAATTATTGTATGAATTGAGATGTTTTAAAGGATATAAGCTGCTAATTTTATTCTGTGTTTGAAAAAATAAAAATGTTTCAGAATATAATTTTTGATAGGTGAGTCATTTTATTAATCTCTTTTTTCTGAATCTAAAATCATTTTTTATTTATTTTGAAGATTTTTTAAAAATATAATAGGGATGAGCATTTCAAATTAACCTATTATCCATTTTGGTGAATTTCCAAACATAATAATTTATTTTGTATTTCAACTATTTTATGTATCATTTAAAAATAAAATATTAGGAAATATGTCATAATCCAAATTTTGAATTTTAAAAAACCAATAAAGTTTAAATCCCAAAAAAAAGTTTTATTCTGTCTCCATCCCTCAGTTTTTCTGTCAAATTTTTGTACCAGGCAAAGCGGGGTTAAATTTCATTATTATATATAATTTTGTTAACTGCTATTGTCAGACTGCAAAGAAAGGAGGGAATTGCTGTGTAATCCAACTCGAGCTTTTCAAAATAAAATGTATTAATGTGAAATTGCAATATATTAATTTTTGGGCAGAGGTGTATGTTTAGGATTCAGTATTACAGCTATAGTAACTCTTGTTGTTTTGCCATTTTCTGATTGATTCTTAAGCTTCAGTTCAGTATTCTCTCCCACCCCATACAATTAGTTATTGTACTTTATTAAAAAAAATTTTATTAGCATTAGCAAAAATCTTACAATCTTATAATATTTAAAATGCTACCTTTTGGGGAAAAATTAGCATAATTTAACAAGGGAGGGAATTAGGAAATTACTCTTTTTTATTTCTTCATTCATTAAATTTATATGACTGTCCATTTCATACAAGTGGTTGTGGGAGACTAACAACAGTACAAAAATCCAGAAAAAAAAAGAAAAAACACAAAATAAATAAACAGTTGGAAACCAAGATTACAAAAACACCAAGAAAACAACTATCAATACATGTATTTCAATAAAGCTAATTTATAGGTCCAGCAGATGCCCTGACCCCTTATATTCTTTTGCAGTGTAGTTGGAATTGGCTTCAGGGGTCACAAAAATGAGGCTTGGAATTATTTAATACCATAAGCCATTTGTAGGCAACCTGAAGGCTTTGTGCAGCATCCAGAAGGATGTGGTACATCTATCATGTGCCTAAACAAAGTAAAAGGAGTTAGGATCAAGGTTTCTCCCTTTGCAACCACGAGGAAATCCTGCAGCTCGCTCTTTTGTCTAGGAAAAGGAGGTCAGTAACATTGCCATTCTGCTAGGAACAAGCAAAGAGGCAATGGATTGTTTTGGTTTAGTTCTGTAGAAGAAAGTAATTATTTATAATAAATTTGGTCCTACATAATAGATATGCATATTGTATATACATGCTCATGCCTGGATGCCCACCATGAATGCCTTAACTGGTCTTTGGGGCAACTCATAAGTGATATAATAATTTCATGGCTTATATTTTCTTATTTTGTTCTATTTTTCCGCAATATTATATTATAAAAGGAGTATGTGTGTGTTTGTATTACAATTAATATATATTGATGATGTAAAATGGGCTGTCTCTTGGGATAATTGGAAGTACAATAGATGTGTGGGTAATTGAAGTCAAAGTATAACTTTCAAATTAATGAAAATTTATTTTTTTAATATATGAACAGAAATAGCTCAAGTCATTGCCTCATACACAGCAACAGGCCCTGAACAGCTTACTCTTGCTCCTGGTCAGCTAATACTTATAAGGAAGAAGAATCCTGGGGGATGGTGGGAAGGAGAACTCCAAGTAAGTTACTGGTTTTGCTTTAGAATTTTGCATATTTAAAAATATTAACTAGTATTCAAAGTTCATTTATTATACCCATAAGTAACACAAATCATGTATAGTTTTGCTTTATGGTAGGTACATATGTATTCCTGATTTGCTGAAAATAAGGTGATATTCCTTTCTCATTAGGCTCGTGGGAAAAAACGGCAAATAGGATGGTTTCCTGCTAATTATGTGAAACTCTTAAGCCCTGGTACTAGTAAAACCACACCAACTGAGCCCCCTAAATCAACAGCATTACCTTCAGGTAAGTAATATTGTCGAATCTAATTATACAAAGAATTTCTTCTTTTAGGAAAACTTTAATTCAAAATTTCAAAGATGATTTCATACTGTTCCATTAATTTTTCTTTTAAAAAGCCAAATACATTTCAGATGCATTGTTCGAGTGAGTTACTGGCAAGTCTTCGACAAATCCACTGTCTTTCTGAGTGACTATTTTATTTAATCTTAAATATTGTTCTCAGAGCTCCTTTCTGGGTATAACTTGCACATAAAATAAATAGGAGTGGTCAAATTGTCTTCTGTATAATATTATCCATCATTATTGAACGTTTTGTCAAATATTTTCTTGAACATAGGTTAAATATGCATGCAGAAAGCAGCCAGAGGTCATAAGGGCTTTGAATCAGGGTGCAGTTTCCTTCACTTCAAATGCAAACGACCAATTTCAGGCAAATTTTAAAAAAATTAAAAACTCATGTTCAAACCTAAACTTACCAAAATGGAAATTGAAAGGATTCATATTGTGGAGTACTAAATTATATCAAGAACTTTCAAGATCTCCAAATGGCTAAAGAGACAAATAGACAAAACATTTTTCCCAGTTCTTCAGAGCATTCTCTTCATAACATCTATCCCCTAGAATTAAAATACCTACTTTCCCACATTCTTTAATAAGAATGTATATTACACTTTTTAAAGGGAATCTGCCATTGTATATCCCATGCCATCAAGCTAGTTCTCCTTTGGCAATTTTCCATCTTTATCAAAATAACCAGCTCATTCCTTCTTTCAGTGACCAAAAGCAAAAAATGTATGCTTCACAGCAGTATTCCACCGAAGGATTTTTTTCAGATAATATTACATTGACTAAACAAGTATCAGTCAAGGGAAGTAATTAGATTTAGTCAGGCAATCATTCAGAAACACTTTGGTTGTTCATTTCCCGATAAAGTCAAGCTCATAAAGTTCTCATACAAGTTTCAAGCAGAAACATTCCAAAAAGGGTCATTGAGAGTCTGGTAATGCAAAAAACTGATATATGGAAATGGAGTTTACCAGCCATCTGTACACAAACACATGTACATACACTAAGAATACCACACATACCTAAATGGAAAAATATATCATTTATTTGTACACCCAGTAATTGCTAAAATAACAGGCACTTGTTGCTGGCCAAACTATAGTTCTCCTTAGATATTAAGACTTGCCTGTCAGAAAATCATTTTCTATTCTGATCCAACATATCTCTAATTAGCTACATGGAAATTGACAACCACTTTGAAAGTTGGAAAAAATATTTTAACTCTTAATACAATTAGCTGTTAGCATCTAAGATATTGCTCGGCACATGGAATAAATAGAGGTGGAATAAGTGTTCCTTATAGTACTTTTCAACTGATTATATTTTTAAAAAATCAAGAAACAGGTCTCAAAAGCCTTCAGCCTCTCTGAAGTTGGACTTTAAGCCAGTCCTTTTTAAAAATAGAACAATCCACTTTTCCTCTGTCCAGTCTAAATGGAATTCTATCAGCTCTTCTGCTCATTAGAGATTCTTCAGGGTATTTACCAGCAGGACTCATTAACTATTCTG
Organism: Laticauda laticaudata; assembly: GCA_004320025.1. Classification (NCBI taxonomy): domain Eukaryota; kingdom Metazoa; phylum Chordata; class Lepidosauria; order Squamata; family Elapidae; genus Laticauda; species Laticauda laticaudata. The sequence goes on along the minus strand of BHFT01067745.1, from coordinate 7,629 downwards.
CAAAAATAAGTTGACTTTCCAGAAAGTGGCTTAATAGAGAAAACTAAGACTCCTGTCTTAGTAGATGTTAGCTCACATTGTCATAATCTCCTTTGTTCCATTTTTATTTTCTCCAGCATACTACAGTTCTTAAACTACCTTTCCATTCCCTACAGCATAGGCATAGCAGCTCTGTCTGTGTCTTTTTAATTTCTTCTAAAAGAGGTAAAAAGTGGAGAACAGTGAGCGCTCATAAACTGAGGACCATGTGGCAGTGAAGAGAGTTGAGCAGAAAGAGAAACTAATAGTTCATCTTCATGTCTGATCCAGTGATCGGAATGGGACTGGGTATCATCCTTGAGCTGAATAGGCTTTTGTCTCCAAAGTTTGGCATTGTGGTGGCGCAGGACTTTTGCAGGTCCGTATTTCTCACCTTTTTTTCTGCCTTTCCAAGATCTGGCAGAATTGGAATGTTCCAGGAGAATCAAGCAATGTCAACTCATAAGACCCAGGGGCTGCCTTCTCTGTTTCTGCAGCTGCCATTTGGAACAGCATCCCCTATTCTCTGAATTCCAGATCAATCAATCCTAATAACATTTAAAAACCCAAAGACTGGTTCTCCCCTCAGGAACTAGGCTGATTTAATGGTTAACTAGGCTGATTTAATGGTTAACTAGGCTGATTTAAGAGTACGTATGTAGAGTCTTTGTCCAGAGAGGGTGTTTTTGTTGTGTATTTGCTTTTTTTTAAAGTTACTGTTTTTAGTGCTTTTATAAAGCACCTCGAGTTGTTTGTCAGGTAAGCAGTAATCAAATAAATACATATGTTCATACAGATGTCCATCTCGCTGTTTTTTTAAAGTGTTTTTGAAAATATAAAAATAAAAGGGTAAGGAAAAGTTAGGAAGTTTTATGTAATTAAGATTCCATCCAGCCAGTTCAATTTATACTTGGTCTGTGCTATAATCACATAGAACCAACTTACCATGAGTTTGATACCAGAGCTTTGGGAAATGAGAATTCTAAATGTACCTTGAGACTGCTGATTTGTGTGCAAGTTATATTATGAGTTTAGGCCTGTGAGTGATATAGGTAGTGATATGTCCCTTGTACATAATTTTTTTCTTTTATGAAAATACCTAGCCTTATTAATTATGTATTGTTTTACAGTGTGCCAAGTGATTGGTATGTATGACTACATTGCACAAAACGATGATGAACTAGCATTCAACAAAGGCCAGATCATTAATGTCCTTAACAAAGAAGACCCTGATTGGTGGAAAGGAGAAGTGAATGGGCATGTGGGTCTCTTCCCATCCAACTATGTGAAATTAACAACTGATATGGATCCAAGCCAGCAATGTGAGTGATTCTTTTCTCAATAGTTGCTTTAGATAGTGTTTAAAAAGAAACATGCAGCATTGCTATAACTCTGCTGTGTTTTGCAGAATGTGGAGCTTGGCTGTGCTATATATTTGCCTAACTCTCTTTGAAGACCTTCTATACTGCAAGCCTAAATTTGTGTTGGTTTTGAGTTCCATTTCCCTTGTAGCATGATACCTTTATCATTTTGCACCATGCTGTTTACATGCCTGGCTCATTTTCCTAGCTTGAATTTTGCTCATTGTTTTGTTTTGCTTATGTGTTGTTTTCCTCCTTTTTCTAGGAATCATATGTTGTCCATCCCCCACTCAGGCTTGAAAGTCCTCAAAGAGACCCACTATCCCATATCACTGTCCAGAGGGATGATGGGAGATGCAGCCTTGATCATGTGACTTCCAGCATGATCATCTACTGCCTTCTGAGTAGAAGAACACACTGCAGAGCAGTTTACCTCATTTTACATTAGTTGCATGTAATCGCAATGTTTTTAACTTAATATCTAAGCTATAGAAACAAAATTACAAAAAGAGTCAAAAACACAGGATAGTGGGTCCTTTTGTGGCTTTCATAGTTACCCACCTATTTCTCACCTTGGCATAGGTGCTTTCAAGGGTATCAATATTTTAAAATGCCTATTTTAGCCTTTTAAAAAAGCATTTTTGTCATTGCAATTTTGTCATTGCAAAAAGACCCACTATCAAGGAATGCTGCATGTATTATTAAAATTTTTCCAAATGTCCATAAATCTGAGACTTGTATTTTTTTGTTTTGTTTTGTTTTTCACTTGTCCAGTGTACCTGGTGTCTGTCTTTTTCCTTTTTATGTACTACTAAAAGAACAGGATTTAGTCTGGTTTAAAGAAAACTAAAATGTGCTCAATTAAAAGTTCAGCTTAAGGTATTTGAACCTTGTATTGTGATATATTTGGTGTTCTTTTAGTGTCTCTGTGAGTATGTGTGTATAAATACATCATGGACAAGAAGTTAATTTCCTTCCATGTGCAAGAAAGGATATAAGTGTATTATACAATTATTCCCATTACCTTATATTTTGCACATTTATTTGTAACTACACATAATAAGCACCTTTTTGTTCTGTGTCTCAGATTTCTTTGGGGTTTTTTTGCCTTTTTATATAAAAATAAAAGAATATAGCATTTATCTATTTCTTGAGAATTAACATGCATTTTCAAGTTGAAGTTTTATCATCACTGTAATTTAATAACTATGGAACAGACCCTTTAAGCAAGTATCTTATTTTGACAAAAGAATGTATAGAAATACCTTCCTGCAATTAATTTCCAATGTTTACATTTTTTTTTAAACTAGACTGTGGAATTTATACAAGTAACATTACGTGGAGCTTACAGTTAAATTTTATGTAGATGTGTTGTAGCTTAAGCTATGTTTGTCTTTTAAATATTAGTTATAAGCTCTCAATTAAATATCTGGTGCAGCCAGCACATAGGAAGAAAAGCCCTATGCCTGAAGCACAATATAGCAACTTTACTAATAACCTTAACTTTTTCCATTTGTTTATGTATTTTATCTAATTTTCTGCTGGCAATGTTGTAATTCCTTATGTCCATTCACATGGTGCAAAGAACAAGAGAAGCTCCTTATACACTTGCACTTCAGTATTTTCATTGGTATGAATGTAAAATATATAAATATATAAAACCTGCAGCTTTAACAATTGTAATACAGTCTTTACAATTAGTTACATGTATAGATAATTAAATTCTTCCTATAAAAGCTAGACTAAATGTCTCTGTGTTCTTGTTCCTGCGTATCTATGATCTTAGTGACACTAATCTCAAAGGAATATCCCATATTTTGGTTAAAGTATCAAAGGCCATCAGCAGTGGCTTGCTTTAATTTCCGAATACAGCTAGTTCAGCCTGCACCCAAAGTCAGCATTGCTAGAATGCCAAAATGGCCAATACTAACTTTCCATCTCAGGTTCCAGTTTTTATCCAATTAAAACTTAAGACTATTTTTTCTTGAGATAGCGTTCCCCAAGAGTATGTTTCTCAAAAGCTGCTACATACTTTTAAAAGATCTTTTTATCTCTGTATGGAACAGCTGTTTCTTCATTTCCTATCAACTATGTAACCAGCTTTTGTATTTGTTGCAATATAAATTAAGCTTATTTAATTAATCCACTGATTAGAGGCAATTCCAGAATGCCTTCAATGAGAGGGTTTTGTTGTTGTTTTTTTAAAAAAAGCACACGATCTAACTACAGTAGTGAAGTGAATTTAAAGACAAGCCCAATTATTGCTAGGATGTTCTCTAAGGGTAGAATATCAATGTGGGAATTTCTAGTGGGAAAGCAATGAACTCTGAATTCACCCTATTTTTATTTTATTTATTTGAATATATTATTGTCATCATTGCAATTGCATTATTACTGTTGCCATCAATGAGGAACTAAGAAATTGGAATATTCTATGTGGGCAATTAATTTCTTGAAGCATAGCAATTTAATCCACTATTGTGGACTAAAAGAATATCACTACTAAGTTAGGGCCATTTTCCAAGTGCCCCATGTATCTGTATTTTGTTCTGTGGTGAAACATTCAGTTATTTTCACAGTCAACAAGCTAAGATTCTTTTGTGCGTTTTAGCAGGCTTTTGTCTTTATACACTCATTCCTTAGGAATTTAGTCAGAGTCATTGATTAGTGGGTTAGGAAACGTAATTTAGAGCCTGCTAAACCATGAATGTACTAGATATTCAGGCATCTCAAGATACCATTCCTCAGCTCATACATACTGCACATTTTTTGATCAATTTCCAATATCCCCTTTGGGGGAAGGGTTGTGGAAAAAGTGGTTTGGCTCAAGAGGGGCCCAAAGGAAACAGATTATCTGGTTCCTTACATGGAGACAGCATTAATACATGCATTATAGTATGAATGGGGCAGCAGCAATTCACGTCTCAGAGGCTTTTAATACCTTTGAACATTATAACAGACCCTGCTCTTTGGAGCACACACACCCCTTTGGGATCCAATAGGCTCCTCATTTTCCAAAGAGCTTTGACAACCCGGCTTTTCTCAAAAGGACTGAAGTAGTAGGAGACTACACCTTGTTAAAGTTATTTCTGGATTTGGGGCATGTGTTGTTTTTGGGAGGCACTGGGAGTTCATGCTTTTTACTGTATTATTGTTTACAAGCTGCCCAGGGTTATGGTGCATAAGAGGGACGGTAACATAATTCAAATAAATAAATGATATGATCAAAGTGGGTGGGTGACTTTAATGGTATTGGGAGATAGATAAAAAAATACAGCCGAGGGAATGGTCAGTTCAAAAGCAACTGAGCCCCCGCAAGGCTCAGAAGAGACCCTCCCAAGTTTCCTGGGCTGTAAAAGGGATGGAGAGGTAGAAATGTACTTTTAGTCTTGCAAGATTGATGTCAGCTTTGCAAGGTAGGCCAGACAGGAAACACGGCCAGATGGCTCATTATACTTTATAGTAGAGTTATATTAACAAAATCTTGCAAGTCTGAAAGTACATTGAGCCAGATGAATATTTTCAAGATCTTATGACTTTTGAGCAAAGGCAGAATGGGTTAGGAGCTATCAGAATGACCAGGTTGCTATTTTACAAATGAAATTTCAAGCAAATGATAACAAATCTAAGAACCAAAATATGATTGTTCATGCATTTTTGCACTGGAAGACAATACATTATATTGGGGGGGATTTACTTCTGATAAATTATTTTATATATCCTGCATAGTTTTTAGTCAGTAAAAACTTCAATAGAAATCTTTTTAATTTCTTCCAGAAAGAATACTGTAGAATTTAAGGGATCAAGAAATCTTCTATGGGGTGATGTAACTTCTGATTTATATGATAATAAAAAATACAATAAATGATATTTTATTTTTATTTTAGAACCATTTTAAAACACTAATACAGAAATAGATCTTAAGGATCCTGAGAATTTCTCTCCCAGTATATTTCATTTCCCTTACAATAAACCCATCTGATACAATGAAGACTAAAAGAGGATAATATTTATAAACCTATAAAAGAAATAAATGAAAATGAATAACTGTAACAAGACTTGAAGAGATATTTCTGTTTGGATTTCTATGTTACATTTTTGATCAATAACTCAAGCATGTTATGTTTAGAAGCAATTTCCTCACCTTCAGTATCTTTACATTTGAAAGGAGGAATTTTCATTATTTTATTAAAATATATTGGGCCTGATCAGAATGTGATTAGGTAATAAGGGGTATTACGATTACCATCTCTTTATTGGATTCTTGACTAGCAAGATGGAGGAATTAGAAGAGTTCACTAGCCAGTTGCTTTCTAACAAAGCACACTGTGAAAATGGCATACTTGCAAATATTACTGCGTTGCAATTCTCATCTAAAATTGGCGTATTTGCTAGGGCGATAAAATTAACATCCAAAAAAGTCACAAGATTAATATTGTTTTGTATTAAGAATGAATATTTTCTGCTCATGTTATTCATACAAATCAAAAGAGGAGGATGTGAACTATTAATCCATAAAGTCATAAAATGAAAACAATAGTGAGTTTGTGACTTTTCTATACAGAATTCAGAAGTAATCACTGAATCATACATAACTCTTACTGTATAAAGATACCACTACGAATAGGGAAGAGATGGTGCTGAATGTTAGAAATGGAGGACTGTCAAGAAATGATTAGAAGGCATACAGCACTTTGTGAAGATATAATTTAAAGGAACTGAATCTGATTAGCTTTCAGGAGTTATTAAAATTATTCTTGTGAAATAATGGGAAGTACACAAAGTTTTTATTCAAATCAAATCTTCATTACAGTCATAGACCAACATAGAACTTTATTGTTTCTGTAACCTAGCATTTAATATGTGGACTTCATATTAACATGAAAAAACATTCAGGCAGCAATTTTTTTAAATGCAGATAAATTCTCATATAACTTAAAACATCAAAATATGACCATATAATGCAAATGGAAATTATGTTTAATAAAATGGGGTGAGAATCAAGGAAACCTACAAGGAAGCCAAAAAGAAGATGATTTGTTTACTATAAACAAGGTTATGACAGTTCTGGTAACTTGCAACCCAAAGGAGGCCAGAAGAAGATGATGTTTGGAGTTGAAATTTTGCAAATGCTAACAGAATATAGTTAAGCAACAAGTTAGAAGCCAGGAGATTGTTAGTCCCACTCTTAAGAATAAAAGCTAGTGGGTGACTTTGGGCCAGTCACTTTTTCTCACTCAAATTCATCTCACAGGATTGTTATGAAAAAATGGGAGGAGAAAGGAGAATTAGACATACTATGAGCCATGGTGGTGCTGTGGTGAGAGTGCAGTACTTCTGCTGACTGCCTGTAATTTGGCAGTTCAAATCTCGCCAGGCTCAAAGTTGGCTCAGCCATTCTTCCAAGGTGGGTACAATAAGGGCCCAAATTGTTGGGAACAATATTTTGACTCTGTAAACTGCTTAGAGAGGGCTGTAAAGCACTATAAAGTGGTATATAAATCTAAGTGCCATTGCTAAGTGTTATATTTGCTGCCTTAAGTTATTTACAAAAATAGACAGGGTTTTTAAAAATTACGCATATAGAGGATTCTGGCATTCAGATTTTACTCTACAGTTTCTTTTGCCATGGTTCCTGTTTAAAACTTAACATTTGTGTCCTATCAATATTAGCTTTAAAGGCTTCCGGTTTGAGCTTCTTCAGCGACAGAGAGAAACCTCGTCTCTGCGAGGCTTTGATCCGTGCTCGCTGCTGGAGCACCCCGAGCCGGCTGGTTTCGGGGCTAAGCCACCCCATAGAGGTAGTGGAGAGGGGGAAGACTGCTTGCAGGGTTGAGGAGAGCCGCATCTCTCCTCCCCAGCTGGCCATTACTCCCTTTCCCGAAGGTGGTTGCAGTTGCGAGTAGGTGGTCAAGATGGCCACCACAAAAGAACGACTCAACTCGGGAAAAGAATGTGCAGGAGGAAGATAAGTATAGAGAAAGTTTTGGTTGACTGGTCAAACAGCAATAAGCAAAGCAAAAAGTACGCCTGGAATGGGGGGAAAAAACTTAATTAAAAGAACAAATAACATTGTTCCGTAGAGAAGATTTTTAAAGCTTGCGAAGGAGAGAGAAAAGGGAAAAGATTTGGGTTTCTCCTTCTATATTCGACAGCTACTGAGAGACTTAAGCAGAAATTGGAAAAGAATCCACTTTGGATCGATGCACAATAGGCATTGTAATGCTGATAATAAAAGTCAAAAGGGATA
>BHFT01067742.1:0-19981 GCA_004320025.1 Laticauda laticaudata | reverse complement strand
TGCGCAGTGAACGCTTTGCATCCGATATACATCCGCTATGCATCCGCTTTGCTTCCTATAGGCATCTGTGATGCATCTGCGTCATCCGCTACGCATCCGCCCCTTCCGCTAGCTCATCTTCCAGCTCATCTTCCCCCACAGATTCAAGCTCCGACAGGGGCATGACAGCTGTGTAATCTTGCTAAGACCCTAGAAGCCACCTGGAATAGGAAGGCAGTTTAGGCTTTAGATAGCCCAAGCAACAACCAGTGAATCTCATTGTGCCCTGTGATTTATGGAGGAACTGAGATAGATGAAATAGATCAAGAGATGATGTGTGCCACTGGCAGAAGATGAATTAACTTGATCAAATGTAGGTAAGAGCTGCTACTAACGCCTACCCTCCTGACTATTCATATAGCAAAGTGGAAGTCTCCGGGTAATTGTCCAGAAACCCTTTTTAAATGACCAGAATCTTTCTGGGTAAGGAAAACCTGCAGGTTTGGGTTGAATCTGTCAAAATGTCAACTCGCAAAGCATTCCTGACCTGCTCTTGAGTTGCCATAGGCAAGGAGGATAGGGAATTGAACCTCATAGCTGCATCGAGGAATTTGCATTTCATTCAAAACAGAGCACAATCCAGCCAGTAACATCAAGGTCATCTCCATGGAGATCCACAGTTGCTGGAGGCAGAGGTGGTATTCAGCAGGTTCTGAACAGTTCTGGAGAACTGGTAGCAGAAATTTTGAATAGTTTGGAGAACCGGCAAATACCGGTTGACTGGTCCTGCCCCCATCTATTCTCTGCCTCCTGAGTCCCCGCTGAACGGCTGGGTCTTCTTTTGTTGCCCTGCACAGGAGAATGGAGCTGGAAAGCAGGTTAATGGGGTGGGGAGGGAATGGGATTTTGCAGTAACTTTCCCCCAGGAGTGGGGAGGGAATTGATATTTTACAGCATCCTTCCCCTGCCACACCCACCAAGCCACACCCACCGAACTGGTAGTAAAAATATTTGAATCCCACCACTGGCCGGAGGGAGTGACTTCTACAACCCGCGATATTGCTTCATTGGAGAATGTGACTGATGACACAGCTTGGGGGGAGGGGGAAAACAGGGTCAGAGCCAAAGCGTAAATTAAGTGAGGTCAGAGTTGGCTTCATTTGGTCTGTACCAACATGAAGCTCCTAATAAATAATTGGATTTCTTTTGAAGCTTGGCCTGAGGCTCATGATTTAATTAGGGCATAGGTTGGAACCTGACACAAAGTATATCTAGTAGGACAAGAAAAAGCTCTTTCTCCATGATGGTTCCCTCACTATAGAATATCATTTCCTTGGAGATAAGATTAGCTGTCACCTTGATACTGTTTCAAAAGTGCCTGAAGACATGGTACCCCAGTTGACTACTAATCAAGTCACTAGTTTGATTACGTTTGTTGCCACTACAGAGGGATGGGAGATGGGATCAAACATTTCTGTACTGTAAATTTCTAATTTTGTAAGCTGTCCAGAAGCACTACACGTGAGTTGAGCAGCAATATAAATTTGTTTAATAGTTAAACAAACAAGCCAAAAGTTACTAAAAGAAATACAGATTTAAAAAATCATGGTTTTTATTAGGGTCTTTATTAGGGTACATTCCCAGTTTTATCAGTCTGTACAATTGAGCAACTATAGGTAGTCCTCGATTTACAACAACAATTGAACCCAAAATTTATGTTGTTAAGTGAAAAATTTGTTAAGTGAATTTTGTCCCATTTTATAACATTTCTTGCCTCAGTTGTTAAGTGAATTACTGCAGTTGATAGGTTAGTAACCCGGGTTGTTAAGTGAATTGAACCAATTAATATGAACCAGTTGCTCAGCATCTAATTTTGATCACATGATCATGGGGATGCTGGAAAAGACCTAATTGTGGGAAATGATTATAAGTCACTTTTTTCAGTGTCGTAACTTTAAAAAATCACGAAACAAACTTTTCTAAATCAAGGACTACCTGTAATCCATCCAAGCAGACTTTCAAATGCAAACTGTTAAGAATCCAAATGAAAGCTGTAATCTTCAGGAACACTGATTGTTTTAATTCCTCAGGAATGTCTCCCTGTAGATTTTCAGCATGTGCTTGAAGCCTAACTGTATACATTTGGCTTAATATTTAGAGAGAAAGGAGATGGAAATGGTTGCATACAGTAAAAAATAATATTTCAAAAATGGCAAATTTCAAAAGTGCCAGTACTTATTAATCATAAACTGATTGAGGAATTCTGGGAGCTAAAGTCTATACATATTTAAGCCATCAAGTCTGATAAATATTGTTCTACTGGTTCCTGTTTATGGTCAGAATCTAAGATTGGCATTAAAAATAAAAAGTATAACCTATGTTCCCATTCTATCTTGACTATTCTAGATTATTCTATCTAACCTCTTGACTAGAGGGATGAAGTTGAAGAACATCGACTTCTGCCTCAGCAAAGTCCTAAATTGGCTGTGTGTTTCTCTTGGCATATTACAGAAGCAGTTCATCTGTCAGTGAGTGTTTCATTCACACAACAGGAAAACTCTTAAATCTTATGTTGTTCAAAAGAACCTATTAAGAAATAATGTTTAATTGGTATTAGGAGTATGCAGTAATAATCATGTGCACGAAAGGACTCCTGGACACAACATTCAAAACCGAGAACAGAATTTCTTTAATTCCTAAACAGTTGCCTTTTTATCCATTATTAGATCACACTGTGAAGCAGTTCCAAATTCATCATTCTGTGCCTTCCCACAGGAAGTTTCACAACTTCTCCTTTCACCTTTTGGATGGAATTGAGCCAACTATTTAAATAGTCAAATGATTTGCTACAGGTCACATTATATATGAATTAGCATACCTAATTAGTGGAAATGCCAAAGCTAATAAGACAGTGGTATTCATAACATCATTTACTTTACAACAATTTAGTCTTAGTCAAAGAGAAGCAGAGGTGTGGAAACATCATCTCTCTATTTAGGGGAGGGCTGCACTTTTGTTGACAAGGGGTTTGCTGGTTATGAGCGTGCACTCTTTCTTCAACTTTCCTCCTCTTAGCCATTGCCAGGTCTTGTTATTATCTGTTTTCCGTGCAAATTTTATTAATGTACTGGTCATAAAGTACATTAGTCTCCATTAGTCTCCAAAGTCTCCATTCTGTTCTTCATTTGGTCTTTCTTGTGGGCCAGTTTGATTTCTCCAGTAGTCAGCCTTCCTGACATACTAACCAGTGCATCGCCATCATTAACCTTCAGATGTTCTCCCAAAGCCACTTTCTGGCAGCATATACAACCAAATAATGCAACCATCTGATGTACTTGCAAAATTCCAACCCCATCTATTTGCCTTGGTAGGTATAGTCTGTCAATGTCATTGCATGGATGAAGGGCATTGTCATTATTTTTATGGTCTTCCTATCCATTGCTTTAAGGTTTTACCAGTCCTAGGCTGTAAATTGAATAATAACAACAACAACAGCAACAACAACAATTATTATTATTATTATTATTATTATTATTAATAATAATAATAATAATATAATAATAATAATAATAATAATAATAAATATTAATATATTTTGCTAAAAATTTTTTGAACTTTGTAAAGAAAACCATCGGAAAATCCAGTGGAATTACAACAAAAAACTGCCTCCTGATGAAAGATATTCAACAACGGACAACATAAACAAAATGGAAAAAATATGTAATAACACCTGAATGGTTATAAAACAAGCAAAGAAGGTCAAGAACTGGAGTGCCCACCTGGCTGGATAAATTGACTAAAACACCTGACCAGGCCCTATCATCGCATGGCCACTCAATTTGATGAAATTGCTTTCAAAATACAACAGCAAAGAATGGCTAAAAGGCTGGCCAAACATATTGATATGAAAGAATCACAGAAAAGGTACAGAACCAGCAACTATTACCCAAGTACTTTGTCTGCCAACAATATTTAAACTTTTTACAAGAATTTACATGGAAAAATTCCATATTCAATGATCTGAGAGAAAACAGCTTGTATCTGTAGAACAAAAAGCAATATTATAAAAAATCAAGAGGAACAAAAATCAGCTGCTCATTAATAAAATGGTAAAAAATGCAAGATGAAGAAAAATGAATTGAATTATGCAATGGATCAATTACAAGAAGGCATTGATTGACTACCCCACAGCTGGCATTAATGACTTTGGAAAAACTTTCGGAATCAGCAAAATATTTGCACCATTTGAAAGCAAACATGCAAAAATGGAAACAATTCTAACAGCAAATGGGGAGAACATTGGTGAAGTCAACATCAGAAGAGGAATCTTCCAAGGGGACTCACTTTCACCACTACTGTTCATCTTCACATAAGTTCCACTGACCAATAATTCTTATGAAACCACGAAAGTGGCGATTACCAAATATACAAGCACATGGCAAGATAAACCATCTACTAATACCATGGATGACTTAAAAACTGTATGTGAAAAGAACCCCACAGAACTTGAATCAACATTTCAAACAAGTCCAACTGTTCAGCAGTGACATCAGAATGAAAACTTTGTTAGGCATTTGAAATATGTGCCATATTTCTATGCAGCAAAGGGGGAAAAGGAAAGAGAAGAAATAGAACTGGGAAATGAAGCATTGTGAAAGCATAGACAAAGGATGATGGCATATTGGATATGCAGACATATTGGAGGCAGATAACATCTTGAATGAAAAAGTCAAAAGAGTCAATGGAAAAAAGGAATTATATCAGGCAGGGTCCACAAAATGTTTAAATAAAAACTGAATGCTGGAAATATTAAATAAAGCCATTAACACAACGAGCAGTTCCAGTGATATCTACCCAGCTGGAATCATCACTGGATTTTGGCTGAACTGCGAAAATTTGGACCGAAAACATCTAAACTTTTGAATATGTACCACACTTTATATCTACAAATGATGTCAGACAGGCTTATACCTGCCAAGAAGAATAGGTGGCAGGGCTATTGCAAGTCCATCAAACTGTGCAGAAGAAGAAAAGTGAAGTTTGAATGACTATGTGAACCAAAGTACAGAAAAATTGCTGCAGGCTGTGAAAATGGAAAAACATTATTAAAACAAAAGAAACAGGCAGAATATAAGGAAAAACAGCTTAGATGGACTAGATTAAATAGATGCGAAAACCAAAGCTTTCATGGACAGCATTTGAAAAACATTGAAGAAAATGTGATAGCAACCTGACATGGGCAGGCTTAAGATGGAAACCATCAAGAAAGAAACAAAAAGTTTAATACTTGCTGTTCAAGAACAATCACTTACAAACTAATGCCATGAAAAGCAAAGACACAAAAAAAACACCGACAATCAAAAACTGTCAACTCTGCAATGAAAAAAGTTGAAAACTGTTTCACATTTAATATGTGAGCGCATCAAAATCGCACAAAATGAATTGCAAAGCTAGACATGTACCGAGTTCCTCATTATGTAAAAAATATAATTTACCTGTATCCAAAAAGTCATGGGAACACAAAGTGGAAAAATTGTAAAATAGAAGGTGAAGATCTTGTGGGACTTTCACAATACAGATGGATCATCATTTAGAACACAAACACGCCAGACATCACAGTCATCAAAACTGAAACGTACAATTTATGATAATTGCTGTAACCAGGATATGCCAGAGTCAAAGAAAAAGAACTAGAAAATATCATGAAATATTGTGACTGTCCAGGCAAGCAGGGGTGGTGGAGAACACCTTTGGCATCCTGGCCAACAGGTTCCAGGTACTTCTCACCACCATGCAGCATCACCAGAGACTGTGATTTGAGCATCGTGGAGCCCTTGCTGGATCCTGCCCACAATCTCATGCGCACCCGCTACCCAGTATTGGCAGAAACAGGCTTGTGGGGACCGTCAACAAGGAAATGTGGGACATGGAGCCTGGTGAATGGAGGCAAAGGACGAAACCTGATAGACACTGTGGATGTAACAAGGCCCAACAGAGCTTCACGTGAAGGAAGAAGCAGCCACAACCTCCTGAAACACTGGTGCAACTCCCCAGCTGAGCAGTGGAGTGGCAAGACAGGATGATAGATGCTTAATGGATGCTTCCTTTGAGTCTGTCTCATCACATGGATGAGATTGTGGCCATGTATGTGAGTGGGCCCTACAATGAATTAGGGCATTAATAAAGAGCTTTGTTTATTTTGAAATGTTTGATCAATTGAATAAATTGTTATTGAATAAAAAAGGCCATATGTGTGGCAGTTGGGGGGGGTGGACCATACAGTCCCACTATGCTTGCACTGGAGGTTTTATCAATCCCACAGCTATCCTTACCGACCCACAAACTATCCTTACCCACCCCCAAAACTATCCTTACCCATCCCACAGCTATCCTTACCCATTCCACAGCTAATCCTTATCCATCCCACAACTATCCTTACCTATCCACAACTATCCTTACCATCCAACAAGCATGCAAAGGGCTTAAACCCAAAACTTTATTAGTGAATTAAATAAACCAAGTGTGTGAAGCAGAGCATAACCTTTATTAAACAACTGTCTTAAGTAAACTATATGGACTTTTATTAAAAAAGCAAAATGAACCAAGTAAAGTGATCTTTAAGCAAAGATAAAGTGAACAGGTAACAACTCATCTCTGGGCACTATTCTCAGTCACTCTGAGGCATGTCCATGGTCTCAGCGTCGAGCGGCCAGGGATGTGGAGGTGGCTGTGGCATGGAGTGCTTGTCTGAGGCACCATTGGGGTGCCTGGCCCGAGCGTACAACAGGAATGTGGTGTGTTCAGGAAGCTCTCAGAGAGCTTGACTCAGTCCTGTGAGGTTGAGAGGCCCTTCCTCAAGGACCTGGGTATGTCAGGCCACAGTACTGATGAACAGATTTTCTGTTGAGGGGCTTGGCTGTGGGAGGAGGAAGGAGGAGTGGAGTGGGCGCTGTCTGGTCTGCAGCTGGGCGAGGTGAGGCATCTTGTGGCATGTGATTGTACCTGGGCCTGGACTGGAAGGCTACCGTCTGCTGTGGGCAATCCTTGGTAGTCGTAGCCTTGGTAGCGTGAGGGGCTGTTGAAAGGCGTTGGAAGGACTGTGACAATCGCCTGAGGTGGATGGGTTGGGCAGGTTACAGCTGGCCTGGAGGGTGGTGCAGCAGTGCTGTGATCTTCCTCCTTCATCACCTGGTACTGGGCCTCGGGCATGTCCATGAGGGTCTGGCTCACGTACGTGATTAAGGTCGGTTGGTAGGCATGCGTATGTCAAAGTGGACCAGCTGGAAGATGGTGAGATGTGTCTGCTTTGATTTTGTCCCTGATCTCCAAGAGGACAGTTGTGGCTCTGTCCCTCCGGTCTGCCTCTCTGCCGCTTTCTGTGGAGGTGGAAGCTGGGTTGGGTGTGGGTTGTCTCTGGCTTTGCTCTTCTTCTTGTTCCATTTGAGACAGGGGATCTCCATGTCCTCTGGCATGAGGAGTGCAGCTGACAGGCGGGGTCTCTGCCGTGGCCCTCCAAAGACACCTGCCTGACCATGGTAGCTTGTTTCCTGGCTGGAGGAGGGTGGCTGGCTGTGGGCTGTCTGAGGAAGAGGGGTGACAGAGGGGCTGCTCTTCTGGTGGCGGACCTCACCCTCCAGGAAAGCTGCACTTGGGCCATGATGTACATCTCCCGATCAGTTGAGCTTGACAGCGGCCTGCCCAGATTTCTTTGAGGTGGCAGCTTGCCATACCAGGTGTGCATGTGCTTCCACCATCCCAGGAGTACATCTCCTGCTTACTCTTGTGTCACGATAGAGTCTGTGGCCCTTTCTCACAAAGTAACTCATTCTCCCTCAGTCATTCCACCACCTCTCCTCGGGGTCCTCGGAAATGGAGTACTGTTTCCTCTCCCCTTCTCCTTCCCTTGCCTTCTTCCTCCCTGGCAGGGCTTCAGGCCTTCAGCAGCAGGCTTTGAGGGGCCTGGGCTGGTCCACACAGCAGCAGCAGCAGCAGGCACCAGCAGCAGCAGCCAGCAAGAGAAGCACCAGCAGCACCAGCAGCAGCACCAGCAGGAAGAACACCAGCAGCAGCACCAGTAGGAGAAGCTACAGCAGACCAGCAGCACAGAAGCACCAGCAGCTTCCAGAGTCAGCGCCAGGAGGTGGGATGGTGGTCTGATCCTTCTTGCCAGGGCTGGCAGGAGTAGGCACCAGGTTTTCTCTCTTCCCTGACTGACGAACCATGGTGGTTATTGAAGATGTCTGTGGCAGCACGTCTTTCCTCTGAATTGCTGACTGCGTGCGAGCTGGCATCCTTTTATATCGCGGAGCTGACGGCAATTCATCCTCACCACCATGGCAGTGACTGCTTTTGCATCCGCTACGCATTCCACTATGCATCTATAGGCGTCGTGATGCATCCGCGTCATCCGCTATGCATCCGCTTCGCCTATTCTCCCCTCGGAAGCCTGCAGAGTGTCATTCTGCTTCCATCGGCTAGGCTTCCTATGAACATCCGCTACCAATCTTCGCTACGTACTACCCCCGTCCGTTCCTTTCCCGTTGTTGTCTGTTCTGTTTGTGCAAATTTTCACCACTTTTGAGAGCTGATAACAACGGATTGGAGCCACCCCCGAAATTTTGTTCGTCCTTGTGTCCTTCTGCATACGTTTTGCATCCATCGCGCCAGTGTGACCTAGCCTTAAACAGCTAAAGAAGACACATGAAACAATCAAAATCATCCTCAAAGGAATTATTAAAAATTTCACAAAAAAAAAGAATTTAAAAAGACCATATTTACTATTCTCCCTGGATTTCCTTATCAGCAAGGAAACACAATAAATTAGGATTGCAACTCTATAAAAAAAACCAACATAACCATATGCTCTTCTTTACCAAAGTAATAACTCAATTTTCTACAAGACAGCTGTGTAAAGAGAGCATGGTTTTATTTTGGTTTTTTATAGAGTTGCAAATCCTAATTTATTGTTGTTTCTTGCTGATTAAGGAAATCCAGGAGTAATGTTATATGGTCTTTTTAATTCTTTTTTGTGAAATTTTTCCTGTTGAGGATGATTTTGATTGTTTCATGTGTCTTTCTTTAGCTGTTTAAGGCTAGGTCAACACTGGCCGATGCGATGGCAAAACGGATGCCAGAAAGGACCCACAATGGACGAACAAAATTTCGGGCGGATGGCTCCATCCGTTGTTATCAGCTCTCCAAAAAAGTGGTGAAAATTTGCACAAACAGAACAGACAACAACGGAAAGGAACGGACGGGGTAGTACGTAGCGAAGAATGGTTAACGCGGATGTTCATAGGAAGCTAGCGGATGGAAGCAGATGACAACATCTGGCAGGGCTGTTCCGAGGGAATAGCGAAGCGGATGCATAGCGGATGACGCGGGGATGCATCACGGGACGCCTATAGGATCATAGTGGAATGCGTAGCGATGCAAAGCAGTTTCACTGCCCATGTGTGAGGGATGTAATTGCGTCAGCTCCCCGGATATAAAAGGGATGCCAGCTCGCACGCACGTCAGCATTCAGAGGAAGACGTGCTGCCACAGACATCTTCAAAATAACACCATGGTTCTTCATTCAAGGGAAGAAGAGAAAAACCTTGTGCCTACTCCTGCCAGGCCCTGGCAGACGGACAGAACCACCATTTCCACCTCCTGGCGCTGACTCTGAAGCTGCTGGTGCTTCTGCCTGCCTAGCTGGCTGCTGCTGCGTACTTCTCCTACTTGGTGCTGCTGCTGGTGCTTCTCCTGCTAGCGATGCTGCTGCTGGTGCTTGCTGGTGCTTCTCTTGCTGCTGGCTGCTGCTGGTCTCTGCTGCTGCTGCTGTGGTGGACCAGCCCCAAGCCTCAAAAGCCCTGCTGCTGAAGGCCCTGAAGCCCCTGCCAGAGGGAGAGAAGAGGCAAAGGGAAGGAGAAGGGAGAGAGGAAACAGAACTCCATTCGAGGACCATGAGGAGGAGTGCTGGAATTGACTGAGGGAGAATGAGTACTTGTGGAGAAAGGGCCACAGACTCTATGTCGTGACACCAAGAGTAAGCAGGGATGTTACTCCTGGGAGGGTGAAGCACATGCACACCTTGGTTATGGCAAGCTGCACCTCAATAAATCTGGGCAGGCCGCTGTCAGCTCAGCTGATCGGAGTTTCTTTTTAGGGAGATGTACATCATGGCCAAGTGCAGCTTCCTGTGAGGTTGAGGTTCCGCACGAAGAGAGGGCCCCTCTGTCAACCCTCTCCCTTCAGACAGACCCCACAGACAGCCACTCCTCCTCCAGCCAGGAGACAGCTACCATGTCCAGGCAGCGTGTCTTGGAGGGCCCCACGGCAGAGACCCCCTGTCAGCTGCATCCTCATGCCAGAAGGACATGGAGGATCCCCTGTCTTCAAATGAACAAGAAGAAGCAGCAGCCAGAGACCAACCCACACCCCACACCAGCCTCCACCTCACAAGAAAGCAGCGAGAGGCAGACCGGAGGGACAGAGCCACACTGGTCCTCTTGGAGATCAGGGACAAAATCAATGCCAGCACACATTCCTTTCCAGCTGGTCCAACTTTGACATACCATCCTCCAACCGCAAGCCCTTCATCACGACGTGAGCCATGACCCTCATGGGAACATGCCGAGCCAGTACCAGGTGATGAAGGAGAAGATCACAGCACTGCTGCACCACCCTCAGGCCCAGCTTGAACCTGCTCCAACCCAACTCCACCCCAGGCGATGTCTCACAGGTCCTTCCACGGCCTTTCAACAGCCCCTCACCTACCAAGGCCTACGACTACCAGGACTTCCACAGCAGAGGTAGCCCTTCCCATTTTCCAGGCCCAGTACCATCACATGCCACAATGCCTCACCTCGCCCAGCTTGCAGACCAGACAGCCCCACTCCAACTCCTCCTTCTCCTCCCCACAGCCAAGCCCTCAACAGAAAAATCTGTCATCAGTACTGTGCCTTGACATACCAGGTCCTTGAGGAAGGCCTCTCAACCTCACAGGACTGAAGTCAGCTCTCTGAGAGCTTCCTGAACACACCATTCCCCTGTTGTACGCTCTGGGGCCAGGCACCCCCAATGGATGCCTCAGACCAGCACTCCAAGCCACAGCCACCTCCACAGTCCCTGGCCGCTCGACAGCTGAGGCACCATGGGACATGCCTTCAGAAGTGACTGAGAATAGTGCCAGAGACTGAGTTTGTTACCTGTTCACTTTATCATTTGCTTAAAGACACTTTACTTGGTTCAATTTTCTTGTTTTAATAAAGTCATATAGTTTACTTAAGACAGTTGGTTAATAAAGGTTATCTCTGCTTCACACACTTGGTTTATTTTATTCACTAATTAAAGTTTTGGTTTAAGGCCTTTTGCATGCTTGTTGGATGGGTAAGGATATTGTGGATAGCGTAAGGATAGTTGTGGGATGGATAATGATAGCTGTGAATGGGTAAGGATAGCTGTGGGATGGGTAAGGATAGTTGTGGGGTGCGGTAAGGATAGTTGTGGGGGTCGCGTAAGGATAGCTGTGGGATGATAAAACCTCCAGTGCAAGCATAAGTTGGGACTGTATGCGGTCCAACCCCCCCAACTGCCACACATATGGCCCTTTTTTATCAATAACAATTTATTCATTGATCAACACATTTCAAAAATAAACAAAGCTCTTTATTAATGCCCTATTCATTGTAGCGGCCACTCAACATACATGGCACAATCTATCCATTGTGATGAAGGACAGACTCAAGGAAGCAATCCATAAGCATCTATCATCCTGGTCTTGCCACTCCACTGCTCCAGCTGGGAGTTGTCCAACCAGTGTCAGGAGGTATAGTGCTGCTCTTCCCTTCACGTTGAAGCCTCTGTTGGGGGCCTTGTACATCCACAGTGTCTATCACCCTCTTCG
Source organism: Laticauda laticaudata (assembly GCA_004320025.1). Taxonomy (NCBI): domain Eukaryota; kingdom Metazoa; phylum Chordata; class Lepidosauria; order Squamata; family Elapidae; genus Laticauda; species Laticauda laticaudata. The sequence goes on along the minus strand of BHFT01067742.1, from coordinate 8,112 downwards.
TCCTTGCCTCCATTCACCAGCGCTCCATGTCCCATTTCCTTGTTGACGGTCCACAAGCCTGTTCTGCCAATACTGGGTAGCGGCTGTGCGCATGAGATTGTGCAGGATCCAGCAAGCTTCCACGATGCTCCTCACCAGTCTCTGGGTGATGCTGCATGGTGGTGGAAGTACCTGGAACCTGTTGGCCAGGATGCCAAAGGTGTTTCTCCACCCAACCCCTCTTGCCCCTGGACAGTCACAATATTCATGATATTTTCTAGTTCTTTTTCTTTGACTCTTGCATATCCACTGGACAGCATTATCAATAAATTGTACGTTTAGTTTTTTTGAATGAACCTGTGATGTCTTGCGCGTGTTGTGTTCTAAATGATGATCCATCTGTATTGGAAAGTCCCCACAAATCTTCACCTTCTCATTTTTCAACAATTTATTTCCAACTTTGTGTTCCCATTGACTTTTTGGATACACGTAAATATATTTTACATAATGAGAACTCGGTCATGTCTAGCTTTTTGCAATCATTTTGTTGCGATTTTTGATGCGCTCACATATTAAATGTGCAAACATTTCAACCTTTTTCATGCAAGAGTGGACATTTTGAATTGTCGGTGTTTTTTTGTGTCTTTGCTTTCATGGCATTAGTTTGTAAGTGCTTGTTCGTTGAACAGCAAGTATTAAACTTTTTGTTTCTTTTCTTGATGGTTCCTCTTAAGCCATGCCCATGTCAGGTGGCTATCCACATTTTCCTTCAATGTTTTTTCAAATGCCTGTCATGCAATGGCTTTGGTTTTCCATCTAGTAAATCTTCATCTAAGCTGTTTTTCCTTTATATTCTGCCTGTTTCTGTTTTGTTTAAAATGTTTTCCATTTTCAGCCTGCAAGCCAAATTTTTCTGTACTTTGGTTCACATATTTCATTCAAACTTCACTTTTTTCTTCTTCTGCACAGTTGTGATGGACTTGCAATAGCCCTCTGCCACCTGATTCTTCTTGGCAGGTATAGCCTGTCGACATCACTTTGTTGGATATAAAGTGTGGTACATATTCAAAAGTTTAGATGTTGTCCGGTCTCCAAAAATTTTCCAGTTCAGCCAAAATCCAGTTTGATGATTCCAAGCTGCGGTAGGCATATCACTGGAACTTGCTCGTGTGTTATGGCTTTAATGTATATTTCAGCATTCAGTTTTTATTTAACATTTGTGGACCCTCCTGATATATTTTCCTTTATTTCATTGACTCTTTGACTTTTTTTCATTCAAGATGTTATCTGCCTTCCCAATATGTCTGCATATCCAAGATGCATCATCCTTTGGCTAATTGCTTTCCAATGCTTCCATGTTCCCAGTTCTATTTCTTCTTCTTTTTTCCCTTTTCCTTGTGCTAGATAATATGGCACATATTGTTCAAATCCAAATGTTCATTCTGATGTCACTGCTGAACAGTTGGATGTGTGAATTTGATTCAAGTTCTGTGGGGCTTTTCAACTACAGGTTTTTAAGTCATCCTGTATAGTAGATCGGTTATCTTGCATGTTGGCTTGATATTGGTATCCAGTTTCGTGTTCATAGAATTATTGTCAGTGGAACTTATGTGAAGATGAACAGTAGTGGTGAAAGTGAGTCCCTTGGAAGATTCCTCTTCTGATGTTGACCTTCACCAATTTCTCCCCAAAAATTTTGCTGTTAGAGAATTGTTTTCATTTTTGCATGTTTGTTTCAAAAATGTGCAAATATTTTTGCTGATTCCAAAAGTTTTTCCAGTCATTAAATCCAGCTGTGGGGTTAGTCAATCAAATGCCTTCTTGTAATTGATCCAATGCCATATTCCAAATTCATTTTTCTTCATCTTGCATTTTATTACCATTAAATGAGCAGCTGCATCTTTTGTTCCTCTTGATTTTTTATAATTTGCTTTTTGTTTACCAGATACAAGCTGTTTTCTCTCAGATCATTGAATAGGTGAATTTTTCCAGTTATTCTTGTAAAAGTTTAAATATTGTGGCAGACAATAATTGGTACATAGTTGCTTGGTTCTGTGGAACCTGTTTCTGCGAATCTTTCATTATCAAGATGTTTGGCCAGCTTTTAGCATCTTTTGCTTGTTGTATTTTGAATGTCATTTCATCAAATTGAGTTGGCCATGCGATGATAGGGCTGCGTCAGCGTGTGTTTTAGTCAAATTTATCCATGCCCAGGGTTTGCACTCCAGTTCTTGATCCTTCTTTGCTTGTTTTATAAACCATGTCAGGTGTTATTACAATATTTTCCATTTTGTTTCAAATGTTGTCCGTTGTTGAATATCTTTCATCCAGGAGGCAGTTTTGTTGTATTCCACTGGATTTCCGATGGTTCTTGTACAAAAGTTCAAAAATTTGTAGCAAGAAATAATATTAATATTAATATTATTATTATTATTATTATTATTATTATTATTATTATTATTATTAATAATATAATAATAATAATAATAATAATTGTTGTTGTGCTGTTGTTGTTTTTATATTCAATTTACAGCCTAGGACTGGTACAAACCTTAAAAAGCAATGGATAGGGAAAGACCATAAAAATTAATGACCCAATGCCCTCATCCATGCATGACATTGACAGACTATACCTACCAAGCAAATAGATGTGCGTTTGGAATTTTGCAAGTACATCAGATGGTATGCATTATCTTGGTTGTATATTGCTGCCAGAAAGTTGGCTTGGGAGAACATCTGGAAGGTTAAATGATGCGATGCACTGGTTAGTATGTCAGAGAAGGGCTGACTTACTTGGAGAAATCAAACTGGGCCCACAAGAAAGACCAAATGCAAGAACAGAAAATGGAGACTTTGGAGACTAATGGAAGACTAATGTACTTTATGACCAGTACATTTAATAAAAATTTGCACGCGAAAACAACGAATTAATAACAAGACCTGCGCATATGGCTAAGAGGAGGAAGTTGAAGAAAGATTGCCACGCTCATAAACCAGCAACCCCTTGTCAACCAAAAGGTGCAGCCCTCCCCTAAATTAGAAGATTGATGTTTCCACAACCTCTGCTTCTCTTTGACTAAGCACTTAAATTGTTGTAAAGTAAAGATGTTTATGAATACCACTGTCTTATTAGCTTTGGCATTTCCACTAATTTAGGTATGCTAATTTCATATACTAATGTGACCTGTGCAAATCATTGACTATTTTAAAATAGTTGGCTTCAATTCCATCCAAAAGGTGAACAGGAGAAGTTGTGAACTTCCTGTTTTATGGGAAGGGCCACAGAATGATGAAATTTGGAACTGCTGCACAGTGTGATCTAATAATGGAATAAAAAAAGGCAACCTGTTGTAGGAATGTAAAGAAATTTCTGTCTCGGTTTGAATGTCTGTGTCAGGAGTCCTTTCGTGCACAATGATTATGACTGCATACTCTAACTACCCACATTAAACATACCTATTTCTAATAGTTCTTCCTCTGACAACCAACATAAAGATCTTAAGAGTTTCCCTGTTTGTGTCAGACATGCCCCCAAACACTCCACCCCTGACCACGCATGAACTGCTTCCTGTTAATTTCGCCCAGAGAAAACACACAGCGCTCTAGGACTTTGCTGCAGGCAGAAAGTCGATGTTCTTCAACTTTCATCCCTCTAGTCAAGAGGTTAATAGAATAACCTTAGAATAGTCAGATAGAATAGGGAACATAGGTTATACTTTTATTTTTCATGCCAATCTAGATTCTGACCATAAGACAAGGAACCCAGTGTAGAACAATATTCTATCAGACTTGATGCCTAAATATGTTATAGACTTTAGCTCCCAGAATTCCTCAATCAGTTATGATTAATAAGTACTGGCACTTTGACAATTTTGCCATTTTTGAATATTATTGTTTACTGTATGCAACCATTTCTCCATCTTCCTTTTCTCTAAATTATTAAAGCCAAAATGTATACAGTTAGGGCTTCAGGCACATGCTGAAAATCTACAGGGAGACATTCACTGAGGAATTAAACAATCAGTGTTCCTGAGATTACAGCTTTCATTGGATTGCTTAACAGTTTGCATTTGAAAGTCTGCTTTGGCCATGGCTTACAGGTAAGCTCCTTGATTTAGAAAAGTTCTGTATTCGTGCATTTATTTAAAGTTTACGACACTGGGAAAAAAGCTGACTTATAATCATTTCCCACAATTAGTTCTCTTTCCAAAGCATACCCCATGATCATGTGATCAAAAATTAGGATGCCTGAGCAACCCCTGTTCATATTAATTGGCCTTCAATTCACTTTAACAACCCCGGGTTATCTAACCCCTATCACACTGCCAAGTAATTTCACTTAACAACTGAGGCAAAAGAAACTGTTATAAAACATCCCCTGCGGACAAAATTCACTTAACAAATTTTTCACTTAACAACATAAATTTTGGTTCAATTGTTGTTGTAAATCGCAGGACTAAAAAAAAAAAAACACCTATAGTTGCTCAATTGCTACCAGACTGCATCAAAAACTGGGAATGTACCCTAATGACAACAAGACCCTAATAAACTAACCATGATTCTTTTAAATCTGCTCATCTTCTTTTAGTAACTTTTAGCGGCTTGTTCTGTTTTAAACTATTAAACAAATTATATTGCTGCTCAACTCACGTGTAGTGCCTTCGTGGACAGCTTACAAAATTAGAAAATTACAGTACAGAAATGTTTTGATCCCATCTCCAATTTCCCCTCTGCTAGTGGCAACAACGTAAATCAACAACTAGTGACTTGATTAGTAGTCAAACTGGGTACCATGTCTTCAGGCACTTTTGACAACGTATCAAGGTTGACAGCTAATCTTTATCTCCAAGGAAATGATATGTGCTAGTAGTGACGGGATACCATCATGGAGAAAAGAGGCCTTTCTTTCTTGTCCTTCACCTCTCAGACTATACCTTTGCGTGTCAGGCTTCCTAACCTATGCCCTAATATCAAATCATTGAGCCTCAGCGCCCAAGGCTCAAAAGCCCAAATCCAATTATTAATAATTACCGAGAGCTCATGTTTTCCCAGGTACAAGACCACATGAAACAATCTTGACCCCTCACTTGTAATTTACGCTTTGCGACAGTCTGACCCTGCTCTTTCCCCCTCCCCCCAGCTGTGTCATCATCACACTGGTCTCCAATGAAGCATACGCGGTTGTAGAGAAGTCACTCCCTACTGGCCCAGTGGTTGGGATTCAAATATTTTTACTACCAGTGTCGTAGGCGTGTGGCTTCGCTTGCTCGAGGTTCCGACTGGCAGGGGAAGGATGCTGTAAATATCCACAGTGTCCCTCCCCACTCTGGGGCGAAAGTTACTGCAAAATCCCAATTCGGCCTCCCCACCCCCATCTAACCTGCTTCCAGCTCCAATTCTCCTGTGCAGGCCCAACAACAAGAAGACCCAGCGATTCAGGCGGGAGGACTCAGGAGCAGAGAATAGATGGGGCAGGACCAGTAAACGGTATTTTTGCCGGTTCTCCAAACTATTCAAAATTCTGCTTACCAGTTTTCCAGAACTGTTTCAGAACCTGCTGAAATACCACCTCTGCCTCCAGCAACTGTGGCATCTCCATGGAGATTGACCTTGATGTTACTGGCTGGAATTGGCTCTGATTGAATGAAATGCAAACAATTCCTCGATGCAGCTATGAGGTCAATTCCCTATCCTCCTTGCCTATGGCAACTCAAGAGCAGGTCAGGAATGCTTTGCGAGTTGACATTTGACAGATTCAACCAAAACTGCAGGTTTTCCTTACCCAGAAAGATTCTGGTCATTTAAAAAGGGTTTCTGGACAATGTTACCCGGGAGCTTCCCACTTTGCTATATGAATAGTCAGGAGGGTAGGCGTTAGTAGCAGCTCATTACCTAACATTGATCAAAGTTAATTTCATACTTCTGCCAGTGCCAAATCATTCCATTGATCTATTCATCTATCCTCAGCTTCCTCCATAAATCACAGGCACAATGAGATTCACTGCAGTTGTTGCCTATGGGACTATCTAAAGCCTAAACTGCCTCTATTCCAGGTGGCTTCTCAGAATATACTTTAGCAAGATTACCAGCCATGTACATAGCCGCTGTCGGAGCTTGAATCATGTGAGGGGGAAGATGAGCTGGAGCATGACGACTAGCCGAAAGGAGCCGCGCAACAAAACAACTGCGTTGGGAACTGACGCAAGATAGCATACAGACATGCTATAGAAGAAAGCGAGAAATGACAATAGCGGAATGTCATATCGATGCAAGCGTTCACTGCGCATGCGGGGTATCGAATTGCATCAGCTCACAAGATATAAAAGGATGCCAGCTCACACGCCCAGTCAGCATTGCAGAGGAAAAGGCGTCTGACAGACATCTTCAAATACACCATGGTTCGTAGTAGGGGAAGAAGAGAAAGCCTGTGTTACTCTGCAGCCTGGGAGGACTAGCAACACATCCACCCCCTGGTGCTGACTCTGAAGCTGTGGCTGCTTCTCCTGCTGCTGGGGTGCTGTGGTGCTTTCTCCTGCTCGGTGGGTGCTGGTGCTTCTCTGCTGCGGTGCTTCTGGTGTACTGCTTACTGCTACTGCTGCTGATGCTTTCGGCTGGACCAGCCCCAAGGCCCTCAAGCCCTGCTGGGTGAAGCCCCTGAACGGCCCTGCTACTCACAGCCCCTGCCACGAGGTAGGAAGAGGCCAACGGGAACAGGAGCAACGGAGAGAGACAACAGTACATTCGTTTCCCGGAGGACCACTGAGAAGGACGGATGTTGGGAATGGCTGACGGGAGAACGAGTACCTGTTGGAGAACAGGGCCACAGACCTCTTATCGCGACACAAAGAAAGAAGCAGGCAGCTTGGGAGAGACAAGGCAAGAGCCTTGGGCTACACTGCTCCGATGTCCTCCTGGGATGGTGGAAGCACATGCATACCTGGTATGGCCAAGTCTACACCTCAAAAAATCTGGGCAGGCCGCTGTTCAAGCCTCACTGACCAGGGAGATGTCACATCATGGCAAGTGCAGCTTCCCCTGGAGGGTGAGGTCCACCACCGAGCGAAGCAGCCCCTCTACACCCCTATCCCGTCAACAGCCCACAGACAAGCAAGTCCTCTTACAGCCAACGGAGACAGCTGCCCTGTCCAGGCAGGTGTCTTTGGAGGGCCCCACGCAGAGGACCCCCCCGACATGCTTGCACTCCCCATAGCCCAGAGGACGTTGGAGGATCCCCTGTCACAAAATGGAGCAAGAAGCATTCACCACAGAGACCAAAACTCCACCCCCACCCCTACCCCCAGCTCCACTGGATGCAGGCAAGAAGCCAGACTGGAGGGCCTCAAGCCACACTAGTTCCTTTGGAGATCCAGGGACACATCAAGACCACCACAGAACTTCTCTCTCAGCTGGTCCACAGCACATAACATCCTCGGACGGAAGCCCTTCATCACTTACGTAGAGCCAGACCCTTATGGGACCTTAGCCCGGAGGCGCCAATACCCAGTGATAAAGCAAAAGATCACAGCACTTCTGTATCAACTTCTCAAGGCCCAGCTGACCCTGCTCTGACCCACTCCAGGTCTGCTCCCCTCCCCAGGTGATTGTCACCGGCCTTTCCACGGCTTTCAACAGCCCCTCACCAACCAAGGCTAGACTACCAGGACTTCCCACAGCAAAAACAGACCTTCCCAGTCCAGGCCCAGATTCATCGGCACGCCACAGACGCCACACCTCGCCAGCTGCAGACCAGACAAGCCCCATTACACTCCTCCTTCACCCCACAGACAAACCCTCAACAGACAATCTGTCATCAGTCTTGTGCCTGACATCTCAGGACTTGAATGAAGGGCTCTCAAACCTCACGGACTGAGTCAGCTTTTCTGAGAGCTTCCCGAACACCACATCCCCTTGTACTCTTCGGCGGCAAGCACCCCAATGGTGTCTCAAGACAGCACTCCAAGCCACCCAGCCACCTCCACAGTCCCATGGCCACTTGACATGCTGAGAGACCATGGACATGCCTCAGAGTGACTGAGAATGTAGTGCCAGAGACTGAATTTTTACCTGTCACTTTTCTTTGCTAAACACACTTTACTTGTCATTTTTGCTTTTTTTAATAAAGATCTCTCTCTT
>BHFT01067741.1:0-15121 GCA_004320025.1 Laticauda laticaudata | reverse complement strand
AATTTTATTCAGCGTTTTACTAAACATAAAACAACACTTCTCATTTTAAGTGGACAACCAGTATTTTTGGTCATCAGCTTTTACATATCAAATATTGAAGCCAATCTATATATAACATTCAAGATATGCATACTTAATTCTATTATTACCTTTTCCATTCCAAAATTTCCATAAGGAAGGGAACCAACCTTAATCTAGCCTCTTCATTATCATGCAATGCATAACTATTCTTTTGTTCTTTTTCATTATTTCAAATTAAATCCTTTAATATTTATTTAAAAATAATAGATAAACAATATGTGTTTGCCAATTAATATAATAGATAGTGGATAAATAAATAAAAAAGTTAGTAATGGTCTCCTTGTTTTTAATAGTCCGTAATTAACTTATTAATTTTAATTGATTAATCTTATTAGTCTTTCGATATTCCCTTTCCATTGACAGACATTCTTTTTAATAAATTGTAGAATACAATTTAAAACACTAAAAATAAAAAACAAGTAGTAGTTCCCCTCCTTTTACTGTTGTTGAGTGTGACATCTTTATTTCCATGTCATCTTGATTCGCCAGAATGCTCATGTAACATTTTTAAAGTAGTTGACAATTAATATTACACATCTTTTCATGTTTGATTATGGTCGAGATATTTTAACGCTCCCCTCTTGATTTTAATAAAGTTATCAGTAATCTATTTAACCGTTCTAGTTTCTAAATATTTATAATTGCATGGAGTATTCCTTATTTACCCCTGTTATCCTTGTCAGAAATCTCTTTTTAATTAATTCAACATTCATTATCTCTGAAAAAAACAATTTTCTGTTCAACTTTATATTCAGCTTATTTCTTTTATTTAAATGCAGCCTGTTTCTTCTGTTTCCTCACCCTCTGTTCCCCATATCTTTTCTCATTCCAGTTATATCTCTCTCTTCTAATATCATCCTTCCCCTTTTCTGCTGGGTCTGTTTCTGCCCTTTCCGTGACTTTACAGGTAATTCCCTTTTGATTGCCGTTCTTAATCTCACTTTTTAACGCTTCTTCTTTCTCCAGCCTTCTTTGTAGTTAGATTGTTCTTATTTACAAACTGTCTTCTCTTGAATCAACTACCTCCTCCCTCTGAAGCTTTTCTTCTTGTTTTCAAACGCTCCTCGTTTTCTTTTTTTCAACGCTAAAAGCATAAGTGCTCCGTCTCTTTCCTGTAGTATATCTCTCATATTTTTAAAGGTTTCATTTTTAATTTCCCCGAAAAGATATCATTCTATTACAAACACTCTTATATTTATGATTGTGTAAGTCACCAAACAGAAAAAGAAAACAACACTGTGATTGTCCTCTTTCTGTGCTTTCAATCGTTCTAAATCCCGCACAGGTCAGTGTTTCCATTGCTTTTTTCTTTATCTGGTTGCTCGGCTTTCACTTCTAGATCTTACTTTGTTTTCAATATTTTTCTTGTCATGGTATAAATCTCATGACAAAGATTCATTTCAGATACAAGGATCTTTCCTCCCTTTTTGGTCAAAGGTGGCACTCGCTGCATTATACAAAAGTCTTCCACCTTTCCCCCGATAGTTTTTCTTTTATTTAGGTTGGCACTCAATATTCAGCAACGTCCAACTTCCAATTTGCGTAAACCTGTTATGGACTATTATTATTTTTTTGCACCAACCAGTGTCGAGTGAGTTAATTTATGCCTGTTTATCCAAAATATTTAAGCTACCAAATTTAGTTAAATCTTCTATTCCATTCGTCACGCTTCCTGTCTCGAAGCCCCAACTCGCTGTCAAAAAAATTTTCATTTTTTCTCCTGGTGCTAGTTCGTCAATTTCGCCAACGGACACTTTCGTTTTCTGGGAAAAATTCAATGTTCCCCTCTAAGTCCTGGGGTAGTTTTGGCTTGTTGTATGCTCACACACCAGTTTATCCTGGTTCAGATGTTATCAGCCCTTTTTCTCCCTCTCTGCACAACATCTTGTAATCCATTTTAAAGAGAGCCTGCTCGGCAGTCATCTTCGGGGAAAAAAGAACCCGAAGCCCAAGGGAGGCGGAGATGCGGCTGCGCCCTCCTACCTAGGCTGCTGCTGTCGCCATGTGACTCCGCCACCACCCTCAACGGCAAGCTTCAGCACTCTAACTCGGAAAATGGTGGGGGCTTCTCCAACGAAAGATGCACGGACCATACGAGTTTTCACACCTATACACACGAATATCACGTTCTGGATATCGCAGCGGAGAGGGTTACCAATATCGGGCCTGTGGTATCAATTTCCAAGGACGCACAAGGCTTCTTAATGGCTTCATTTTCTCTTCTTTAAGACTTTTCGCGAGCACGTGTCCCGTCAGTCTTTTTCTATTGTTGGGGTAAGGAGTTTGGGAGCCCCTAGTTTAGGGACCACGCTACCATTGCAGAAAATGGATTAGTGTAGGCTGAGATAGGAGGAGGTAGGATTTGCACACACACTGCGTTAACACGCAAACAACGTATAGCTTTGTTGTTTGATTACGCGATGACGGCTGTCGTTTAACAACCTCAGATGAGATACGAGATTCGATAGATCGCGATCAGCTGGCTCAAACACTGTCACATCTATCAACCCATTGACCAATTCCTGAATATACAGAAGTAAAAATGAGATTTGCTTTATCTTCTTTCGCAAACAACAACAACAAGAGTAAACACAGAAACCATATACATGAGTGGGCACACTAAAACTAAAACTGTAGAAAATTCCACTTATTATCTTCATCTCTGTAACTCAAGAGAGATCATATAGTTCAAACTTCTTAGGATTAGTCGATGCAACCATGCGTATCCCAGATATATAACTGTATTACCAAATTATTACAAACATGCTAACAGACAATTAAAGACAGAGACGAACATACAAGTGAGCTAAAGAAAGAATTGATAACATAAGAACTGACCAAGAAGCTAACCGGTGGAATCACTCTGCTGACAACTAACTAACCTTCTCTGTAATATTTCGTCTCAGAACCAAATTTATGATTTTAAGTCGATTAAGCTTCGCCTAGAGTAGTGCATTAAAAAAGTGGCCAGTTAGAGGAAACTTCCCATCTTTCTTTTTTCTTTCTAAATACTGCAGAGATTAAATTTATTGATATAAAGAGATTGTTGGAAGGAAAAATTTTGAGATAACATCGTTGAACCAGTATTGTGAACTGGTTATTGTATGTTACAACAAAGCCAAAATGTACGGATAATTCAACATTGCATTTTCAGGAAAAAAAGTTAGTTGTGTGTTGGTGTTAAATTACAGAAGACAACAAAGAAAAAAGGAAAAATATTGTTGTTTGACATTTGGCTAAAGTAGCTTCTTAAACCATGAAAGGTAATGGAAGTGAACTAAAGTTAAACTAAATGGACTAAAAAAAGTTTTTTTGTGGAATGAAAAATGTGATAGAATAATTAAAAGCTGGTTGATACGTTAATATTGGTCATGAAAAAATAATAAGGATGTGTGTGAAGTACTAAGGTTACGATAAAATATGGAAGTGTTTTTGTTGACTTTTTGATGATGTTGTTAAAAGGTTTCGAAACATCAAGTAAAAAAGGAGTTAATACTTTGTTAGTATGTAGAGTGCATATTTACGCACGTTTGTTACAAAAATGAAATTCATCTCTTTCTTTGGATGTAACTTTTATGGTATACTGTAACATTCATAAATAATTGTAACAACTGATAAAGATCTTATAAAATGTTGTGTAAAATTCAGAACCAAATGAAATAGTTCAATAAAAATGTTGACTGTCTGTAAGTTTATATAAAATGAAAATTAAAAAAGGAAAATTAATGTAGAGTTTTCTTTTTATTTGTTACTATACAATCGGTAAGATAGTAAGAGTGTTGTTAGAAAGAGGTCTATGCTTTTGTCTTGTTGTGAGTTAGATGAAAAATATGCCATTCAGAAAATCATAGAGATAATTAACAGAAATTAGACGGTTATGGTATCACTTTTCCTTTGTTGTGTGTTAGAAAAATGTGAAATTTCGATTTGAAAACCAATTGAAGAAATAAGTGGGCGTGCTTACAGATGGTAGTATTATTTTCAAGTGTAATACATTCTTAAATTATGGACAGTTAACTACGAAAGGAGAGTAACTGAAGTAAGAAGATTTTTAAAAAAGGTTGTAGTTAGATGTACATAAATTTGCAATCTAAAAGTAATAACCGTTGTTTGGTTTAATTGAATCAGTGAAAGCAGAAATTACCCAATCATAAAATGGTTTGAAAGGGTTATTGATATAATGTAAGATTTTTATATAACTTAATTGATGACAATATGTAACATTGGTTAGGAAACATAATAACAGTCATTCCAAATAAAAACTTAGAAAATTTAAAAATGTGTAAAAATGTAATTTTTTTTCCATATATACATGTTAATGAGGAATAAAAAATGAATTCTTCATGTTTTTGAACAAAGTGTAATGAAAGGAGAAAATAGGATGTATAAAGTATAGGATACAAATAATTAAAACCTCAATTGATTAAATATGCTCAAGGTGCACAATGAGAAATTGTATTAGTTTGATATGTCTGTGTCTGGTATCAATTGTATGAGTGTGAAATAATTTTTCACACTCAAAACAGTAAAAGGATGGGAAATCCTACACTTTGTTTGTTTTATTTTAGTGTTAAAAAATTTTATTCTACAATTTATAAAAAGAATTTTAATGATAGTAATGATAAACTAATAATCAATTAAATTAATATGATATGCACAATGACTATTAAAAACAAGGTGAATCATTTACTAACTTATTTTTATGTCTTTATCATTATTATTATTGATTTAGGAACACTATTTTTTATCTTTATTTTTAAAATAATATTACATAATTATTATCTGTTGAAATACATATGTGAAATGAAAACAAAAGATGTTACTATGATTTTGATGATAAATTGAAAGTAGGGCCTAGAATTAAAGTGGTTGTTTGCTCCTCCTTACTGTGAAATTTGGGAATCGTGAAAAGGTAATTATAGATTAAGTATGATATATGTTAAGTATATTCCATCCATAGTTTGTATTGTAAATCGATATCCCCGACAATATGTGTCCACTAAAATGATGAATTATTTTAGTTTTGTAATTGTTAAAAACGAATAAAGATAGTTGTATAAAAAAAAAAAAAAGAAGGTAGTCTTGTTTACTATGGCTTATCTAAATCTTCCATGTTGCAGCCTATTCTGTCCTTGATCATCGCCACAAAACAAAATTGCATTGCTTGGAAATATGAGTTCATTGCAAAATATTTTCTTACCAGTAAATGCTCTAGGGGATACTTCGTAGTATTTTCTTCTACACCCAATATTATTGTTAAATATTGAGCTTTGAGTAAGACTTGAGAACAGCTCTATGTGAAACAGCCTGCTGAAAATCAGCATTATTATAATGTTGGCAGAATCCTCATAGCCAGACTCAGTATGCATATATAACTGACTTCTTTCCTTCATTAAAGACTTGAAAATGAAGAATTCTATATATGCCTATTTAGTTCCTAATAAAAATTATTATGAGATTTAGTTGGGGGATAGATGAGAAGATTACCATAATCACTCAACAATAATAAGCAAATAACAAATAATAAACAAATTTATTTTTCATTTTTTACATTTCAGTAATTGTAATCCATAAAACATATCATGTAGCAGCTACAAACAGAATCCTAAGCATCCAAGAACAATCTTCCACACAACGACGCGTTCACAACCCTAATACAATCCCCAACCTACCCAACACGCAAGCCACTCTAAACCATCACACAAGCTCAGGAATAGCCATGTATGGACTCCACAACAGGCTTACTGATTTGGTCCTAAGTTCATTTTGATAGTGTACATTATTAGCTCTGTATAAGAAAACTGTTTTCATGAAAAAATAATTGGTCAATATTTGTTGTTATTGTCCTTTCTGCATGAATGGCACAGATTCACCAAAATTATATCAGGATGGAAGTCTTCTTGGAATGTTTTGGGCAGAGTCTAACTCCCTCAAACAAACAAATGATAAAGATATTTGTCAGGTTTACTAGGTGCTGAGACCCTATGAATCTTATCAGAATGTTATATGGATTCTCTTAAGCTTTTGTTTAACCGCTACAGTACTTCTCCGCGATACCCATGCAATAATGCTATATTCAAACATTCAATGTTGTTTCTGTATATGTAGTACAGAATAGACTCTTAAGATATTAGTTTCCTACCACTCAGTAGCGTTCTCTTGCTGAATACATGATTTTAACCTTATGGATTCATGCACTAACCCATAAGACTTGACGCACTCATTAACCACTGGTCCTTATTGAAATCCTGGATAAATAAAGTACCAGAAAGAGAAATTAACTTTGGCAGTGTTCACTTGTTGACAAGCATCATAGTGACAGAACAGAATAGAAAAGTTTTGGGTCTCTTTTCCACAGTTTGGAAATGTAATTATCATCTCCTCCATTAAGGCATTGTGTTATATACTCAATAAACAAACAACATGCTATTATGTATCATTCAATATCTACTTGTTTTATAACATTATATAAAATGGTATAATTTTATATCTTTAAATAATAAAATACATGTAATTTAAAGTCAAAATTTTAACAAAAGAAATGTAATATCTGTTTACAACACATTGAAAACCTCCACTCATGAAAAATTTGTGATTAAGTATTAACTATGTACTCCAGTGAAAAAAAATTTCATTTAGCTGTGTGGATACTTTCGAAAGTTAAACTTTTTTTTAAAAAAAGAATATTAGAATGCTTCTTTATTGCGTCGACTCTCCAGCATGCCTCTTGAGCCAAAATCTGAAACAAAATTATATCGCATACATTGTAAATACTTGAGCATCATATATGAAGGTCTTCTCAAGGAAACCATAATGCACGCACAATATAATACTGACACCATTTGCATATACTGTCTTTATTTGAGTTCTATTATCCTTATGGTCAGCTATTCGAATTCAACGCTTAGTTGTACTCACAGGGCAGTGAACAATAAATGTCAATGCAATCAAGGAGCAACGTACAGTATTTACTGTTGAAGCGGCTGCTAAGTTACACATCTCCCAGTGTTCGCCTTCCCGTCTAAATCAACTTCTCCTGGCTTTCAACTTTAATAGACTCGAGAGTCTATGATCTTTAATTGTCATGTCTTTCCTGTTTATTATTTTGGTTTTAATCGTTATTCTTCTGTCTTTGTTGCAAAGATACAGCATACAATAAATAATACAAGAATTAATTATAAACTAATAATGTCAATTTTTATTTTTTTTTTTTTGTATTTATAATATAACCCGTATTTTTTAACTACAAATATTTTGTCTGGTTATTTCATATATCATAATTATTATGACTAATTGATATTCCATATAACATTGTTTCTCTCCTCTCGTTCTCCTCTCTCTGCTCTTATCTCCCTTGCTTCTCTCTCCCTCCCTCCTATTTTCGCTTTTGATCCAAACTTGTTTATCATTTAAAACATACACTATCCTTGTAATCTTTGTTCAAAAATTTAACATACCTTTGCTCACTTTGCATTTTTGAAGTGCTTTCAGCACACGTTTAAATTTACTTTTGTAATTAGATTTTTAGGACTCTGATGATTCCAATATACTTTATAATTCATGAACAAGACTTACATGTATGTAACTTTTTAAAATCATATATTTCACATATTACAGGTCTTTAATTACTAGTGGTTACCAATGAAAGTAGTAAGAAATTTACCAGACTCATGGTTATTCTTCGGTTTAATTAAGAACTTTCTATAAAAGTATCTTCATCTGAAGGCACTTCAAAGTTTTTCAAGTGTTTGTGTATATTATTTTGCATATAAAACCTCCCGTATATCACATGAATAGTTTATAATTGCGCTTTTTAATGTTCGGACCAGCAGAAATTTTATTAATTCTTTTTTTTAACATTGAATTTCCAAATTTCCAATACTAAAAAAATTTTGAAATTTTGACCATTGTTAAACAATATTTACATACATTTATAATACCGATTTTCACATATGTTTCAATTACCTATTAAATATTAATCTCAAATAATATAGAACACGACATGAAGCATTTTGCTTTGGTCAAAATCAGATTAAATTTTTGACTAAATGTAAGGAACGGGTCATAAGGAAATAAAACATCTTATTTGACATAGTGAAAATATAACCACCCACTTCTGAAGGATCTTTCTAGGGATTTCAAGGGCCCTTATCATATTTATCAAATCCATTAATAAGAAACATTACATAGGTTCTGACTAGATTTGGGAGAAAATCATTTCTACAATCCTTGCACTGAATGGTGTTTCTTTAACATTTTTCTAATACATTTTTTTTATACCCATAGATTTTCTTTCACATGTCTTTTTTATTAACAGGTACAGATGGCTCTGTTTTCCAGGTTACCCTCATGAGTGTCTTGGCATTGACATTTTGTTCATCCTAAAGTCTAATCATAATATTGAATGATAACGCTTTAAGGTAAAGTTTCTCAAAGGACTAGCTGGAATGTATAACGGTGGTAATGTACTCCTCAAATTATAAGATCTCTGATGTATGTCATCCGGTTAAGTAGATCACATGATATATCATAAAATTTGTTAAAAAAAAAAAAAAAGAAGGAGCTTGTGGACTCATGGTTAAATCTTCCATGTGGCCTTCTTCTTGATAGTGATAAAACACAATTCATTTGGAAAATATATTATTAGCAAATATTGGTCTGCCAGAATCTCTAGGATATTGTAGGTTTTCTTCTACCAAAGATAGAGGGAAGGATCTACTTTGAGGAAGACTTTGATCTAGTCAACAGCCTCTTGGAAAACCTCTAATCCATATTTATATGTTGCAAATCTTCAGGACTCAGGATGGCATATATAACACTTCTTCCTTCAGAAAACTGAAAATGGAAGAAGTGCTATATATGCCATTTTGAGTCCTGAAATAAAATTTTATGAGAAAGGTTGGGGGGGGGAGAGAGAGAGATTAACCAAAATCACTCAACAATAATAACAATAACAATAATAATAACAATAGTTCATTGTCATTGTATGTATATATACAGTGTACCCAAACAGTTAAATTCACATAAGATCCAGAGACCAGACCCAACAACACACACACACCCATATGACAATCCCCAAACACACCCCAACCCGCCAAATTCCCCACCTCCTAAAAACACACAAGCATTCACACAATAGACCAAGTAATACACTCCAACAGCTTACTGATGGTGGTCCTTAAGTTCATTGTTAAGTGTAATTATAGCTCTGGGATAAAAACTGTTCAGAAAATATGTGGTCCAAATTTTAATTGTTCTGTATCTTCTGCCAGAAGGCAACAGTTCACAAAGATTGTAAGCAGGATGGGAAGAGTCTCTGGAAATGTTGTGCAACTTCCTCAAACAGCAAGATGAAAAGATGTTGTCCAGGGCTGGTAGCTGGAGCCCTATGATATTCTGAGCAGTTTAATGATTCTCTTTAGAGCATTTTTGTCCGCTACAGAGCTGCTCCCATACCATGCAATAATGCCGTATATCAGGACACTCTCAATGGTGCTGTGATAGTAGGACAGAAATAGACGCTGAGATATTATCTTCCTGAGCACTCAGTGAGCTTCTCTGGCTGAATACAGATTTTAACCTGGATATCACTAACCCCATAACTTGACCACTATTACACACTGGGTCCCTTATTGAATCCTGGAATAAAAAAGTACAAAAAAAATTAGACTGGCAGTGTTCACTGTTGACAGAACATCATATGACAGAACAGAATCAGCAAAATTTTGGGTTCATTTTCCACAGTTTGAAATGTAATTATCATCTCCTTCCATTAGCATTGGCATACATCAATAACAACAACATGCTATCTATGATCATTCACTATCTATTGTTTATAACATTTATAAAATGGTATATTTTATATCTTGAAATAATAAATACAGAATTTAAAGGCAAAATTTAACATAAAGAAATGTAATATCTGTTTACACACAGAAAACTCCACATCATGAAAATTTGATGCAATATTAACTTACTACCAGGAAAAAAAAATGTAGCTTGTTGGATGCTTGAAAGTTATTTTTTTTAAAAAAAAATTAGAATCTTCTTTGGCTTGCAACTCTCCAGATGCTTTGAGCCAAAATCTGAAACAAAGTTATTACCATACATTGTAAAATGAAAGGCATGCATAATGATATCTGCTCAAGGAAACATAATGCACCACAAATCAATTACTGACACATTTGCATATGCCTTTATTGCTTATTACCTGGTCAGGATTCAAGTGTAAGTTGTACTCACGGGCAGGAAATAAATGTCAATAATCAAGAATGCAACAGTATTACTGGGGCAGGCTGCTAGACGACATTCATGTTCCCTGGCTAAATCAACTCTCTGCTTTCAACTTGTATAACTCAAGTCTAGAGCTTTAGTCATGTCTTTCGTTTATTTTGGTTTAATCAGAGCTCTTTGACTTTCTTCTGCTTTGTTGCTAAGATACCAGCAGACAAGAGTAAGAAGAACAGAGAATAAGTTATAAAGCTAATAACTGTCAAGGGGGGTTGTTTTTGTTTTTGAAGTTTTATTATATAACCCGTAGGTTGGGTAACTTCACAAATCACTTTGCTGAGGTTCATAGATCCATATTAGTAGGACTTAATTGAGATTCCCAGAGACTATTGTTTCCTCTCCTCTCTCTCTCTCTCTCTCTCTCTCTCTCCCTCTCTCTCTCTCCCTCCCTCCCTCTTTTCCGATCCAAANCCTCTCTCTCTCTCTCTCTCTCTCTCTCTCCCTCTCTCTCTCTCCCTCCCTCCCTCTTTTCCGATCCAAACTGAGCATGTAATAACATGGCCACTATCCTTGGAATCTGATTAAACAAATTTAAAATACCCTGCTTACTGTGCATTTGGGGATGCTTTCAGCACACTTTTTAAATGTACTGTAAGATGTTTAGACTCTTGTATCCAAATACTTTATAATTCATGAACAAACTTACAAAGAACTTTTAAAACATATATTTCACATATACAGCTTTAATTACTAGGGAGCCATGAACAGTAGAAGAAAGTTGACCAGACTCAATGGGAGGCTGAGTTTATTAAGAACTGTCTATAAAATACATTCATTTGAAGCAGCTTCAGTTTTTCAAGTATATTATTGCATATAAAACCTCCCTATATCACATATAGTTGTTGAGAATTGCTTTTTAAGTGGACCAGCAAAGTTATGAATCTTTGAACATTTAATGTCCAAATTTCCAATAATATTTTTAATACAAAAAAATGTTGAAGACCTATGTGAAACAATATGTTACATACATTTAGAATAACATTTTCACATCTATGTCAATTACACCTATTAAAATATAAATCTCAAATATATAGAACAGACATGAAGCATTGCCTTTGCAAAAATCAGATGAAAGATAAATGAAGAAACGTCAGAAGAAATAAAAAATCTTATTGCATAGGAAAATATCCACCACTTACTAAGATCTGCTAGATTTATCTTAGCCAGTGCAATAAACATAAAAGAACATAAGGTGCTTCAAATGTGAAAAATCAGTTCTAGCAAGCGGCACTATGTTTCTAACAATTTTTCTAATACATCTTTTGTTTACAAAATATTTTTCTGACAAGCGTTTTTATGAAACAGGAAGGACTGTCCCATTACCTCTTGCAGACAGTTCACTAATCTATATAATAGAATAAAACCTTTATAATATTCAAAGACTAGCATGAATGATAGAGTCATTTTCTCACATTTAAGTTATTCTATTATGTAATGTCATCCAGTGATCACAATGGAGATACATCAGTAATAAAGTTTTAATAATAAAGTAGTAATAAAGCCAAACAACAGGATCACAGCTCACCAGCTCAAATCCCCCAGCAACTAAGACTAACCTGAGCACAACCAAGCCCCCACCTGAACAGACACACCCAGGCCATCAGAACACGCCAACCCCCCCAACCATATCAGAACCAGCCAAGCCCCCACTGCAATTCAAGTCACACCCTCACTAGCAGTTTAAAAGGAAGAAGCAGCTGCGCAAAGCTCACATTAGCTCTCTGAGAAGCAAGAGCCAAGAAACAAGCCCTGAAGATGAGATGCCAGAGAACAGCGTCAAACGGACGTCGCCTAAATATTCCATTTTACGTGGGAGAGAACCCGAATAACTCAAAATCACACAAACATACCCGACAAAAACTATCAGATATATATATATATAGGTGTATATATATAGTATATATATATATATAATACTATGATATATATATCATATATATATTATCAATCACGTCACTAATACTAGAATATACTATACTTATCATAGATTATTATATAATAATATCTGTAGTTCCTTCATACTAAATTATATTCTAAGTGTTTCCGGGTTCTTGGCTGATATCACTATTATTGTTTTTTAAGTAATCTCGTGGCTATTTAATGTGTGCTGTTCAGCTTCTTCAGGTATTATCCCACTCTGTATGCTTTTAAAGTTGTTAGCAACGTTTCAGCAGAATCTCATCTGTCATCATCAGACTTCCCTATTGAGTTTGATAAAAACGTTTGTGAAACGTTGGTAAACTTTAAAACACACTACAATGACCGTGGTAAATAGCCCAAAGGAAGCTGAATCTCATCTTGCCATCATAGGCTTCTGTATTAAGTTCGTCATGTACTTACGAATCGGTTCAATACATCACGAACTAATACAGAAGCGCTACGATGGCAGATGGGATTCTGCGAATGTTGTTTACAACTTTTTAAAGCACAACTACAATGACGTGGGATAATACCTGAAGGAGAGCTGGAACAACATACATGTTAAGTACACTGCGAAAACTTAAAACCACACCACACGCACGCACACACACACACATATATATAGTTACGTATAGAGATGTAGATATAGATGTGTGACTGTTTCAGCTTCCTCCGCGGTATTATCCCACGTCAATTGTAGTGCTTTAAAAGCACTACAATTACATGGGATAATACCCGAAGGAACGCGAACAGACACATGTAAGTACCCGCAAAACTTAAAAAACCAAATAGATATAGATATAGATATGGATTGGATATGGATATGGATATGGATATGGATATGGATATGGGGATATGGACTTGGATAAGGATATGGATATAGTATAGATTATAATTTCTGATTTTCGGTGGTATATATATGTGTGGGTGAGGGTGGGTGTGGGTTGGGGGTCGTGGTGCGGTGTGGTGTGTGTTTGTGGGTGGGTGTGTTCAGAGTGCTTCCGTGTGTAAGATAGAGGTATATTGGCAACGTTTGTCGAGGTCCCACTCACCATCCTCAGCTGTGCTTGTCGACTTCATGCCAGTGCAAGCAGTGTGTTATCGGGAGGCTGCGTGTTCTCGCTCTATCAAGATACTGGTGTCGGGACTGTGGTGGTGGCTGGTTGGTGTGCTGGTGCCTCATCTGATTGGTGGGTATGTTGTGTGGTCTACAGATCGGCTGGGTGATGGCCCTGTGGAGTTTTTGTTGTGTGAGTCTCCTGGGATCGGTTTGCTGTTGATACTCTCTCTATTCGCCATCTCGTGTTGTAATGGCCTGTGGTAATGTAGTGGGTTGTGTGGGTGACCTTGTGAGTTTTAGTATTGCTGTGGTATCCTTGGTCTTGTGCTGTGATTTCCTGGGTTGTTTGCTGTGTTGCAACTTCTTGAGTTCTTGTGTTGTAATTTCCTGAGTTTTCTGATGTGATATCCTGAGCAGGTGGCTGTGATGTAACATTCTGGATTTTAGTCTGGCTTCAAGTTTGGGGTCTGGGTCTGTGTTCTTGGCATGTGTCAGCTTGTTTGGTTTTGGGGTTGGGGGTTGTGACAGCTGGCTAAGCAGCCGTGGTCTGGTTCCTGGATGGTGGTTGTCCTTTGTTTATAGGATGGGTTTTGGCCTGGGTCTGATGAGGGGGATTGGCGGTGGTGTCCCGTGTTATTTTGGGTCTGGTGTTGGTTTTCTTGGCTGGGACTCCTTTGTTGGTGAGGGCTAGTTTCCAGATGTCTGGTAGGCGGGAAGTATCATCCCATTTATTCATGTTATGGGGGTGTTTCTCTATTTCGATGGCCTGAACACACCTAGACCTACATACCCATACCCGTGAAAATCTATGAAAACATATATATATTTGGCAGAATCTCATCTGCCATCATCAGACTTCTGTATATAGGCTATATTAGGCTATACAGAAGCCTGATGATGGTAGATGAGATTCTGCCAAAACGTTGTTGCAGCTTTAAAAGTACAAGTATAATGACGTGGGAAAATACCCGAACAAAGCTGAATACCAGCTTCCAGCTGTGCGCTGCATTGATGCGGAGCTGAGGAACGGATCGCTGCTCTGAAAGGCTCTGATTTTTGCTGTTTGGTGGCTTCCAGGAGCGTGTTGGACCTCGGAGGGGCAGACAGACGAAAGGGAAGACCTGGAGATCTCGGGGTGGTGCCATGATCCCGGAGATTACAAGAATCCCCCAAAAACCAGCAGCAAAGAGGGAGATCATACAGATCAGAACCATAGACATGGCAGCCCAGCAGCTTAAAGAAGAAGGAAGGAAGCAAAAAGTGGAGAACAGCATATTGAGTAGTGTAAAGGTGAACTTAAAGAAGATTTCGAGAATATTGATTTATACTACAAAGGGAAATTGAAAATTTAAAGTCCAAACCGAACAGTGTAGTGAAGCGGCAGAAAAATTGGAAGGAGTACTAACTAAAGAAATGGCAGTCATTTATGCTGAGTAATGGAGCGCTGAAAACAGAGGAGATGAAGGGTGAGACAACACCATTTACTTTTACTCTGGGAGTTGAAAAGGGGGTTGTACAACTATATTTTTTGGCAATTGACGTTTGAGAATTGTGGAAGAAAGAGAAAGTGACAGTGACATGTCCAAGTGAGACAGAGATTGGAAGAACAGCTGAGAGTAAAAACTTGAAAAGAGGACAATTGTTACTTTCAAATATTTAAGGAAAGGATTGAGGAAAGAAACCTTATAATTGCAATATTTGATAACTGTGATAAAGAAAAAAGGAAGAAATCAGATGACTAAGATTTATATGTGGAACTACGACTGTGTG
>BHFT01067734.1:0-26238 GCA_004320025.1 Laticauda laticaudata | reverse complement strand
GGTTGTCATGTTGACCTCACTGTGATTTGCTGCAGGAAAATAACACATGGGTGAAGCTTTCAGTCAAATACTGCAAACGTCAAATATCAGTCAGAATAAATCTGGAAGGGATCTTGGAGGTTTTCTCGTCCAGGGTTCCCCAACCCCTAATCTTACTGGGCCGTGGCCTATTCGAAACCAGGCCATCAGAGATAGGCAAGGGCATGCACACGCAAAGCCTCACCTGTGTGAGCGGAGGATGCTTACGCTTGTGCACAAAGCTCCACACGCACAAGCAGAGGGTGCCTGCGCTCGCGTGAAGCTGTATTATTTATTTTGTATCAGACATCCTGGGGAAGTACATAATGCAGCATTTATGCACATTGTCATTACTCTGACACACTGTTTATTGCAAAAACCAGTGTGTGAGCACTGTATATGTTTTCTGACCATCAACACGGCTAACAAAGCACCCAGACACAGGTAAATAATATAAGCAATAATTTATTATAACTGTACCAAAATAAAACTTTATGATAAGCTCTTAAAGTTTTTGCAGGAAAAAACAAATACAACCCATGCTACAGAAAGTGTATTGAAACATTCAGATGAATTTATGAACTGGGTAACCAGAGCAAAAGAGACTTCTTCCTAGCATTGTTCCTGCGCTATGGCAGGGTCCACTTAAAGAGACAATTAAAGAGAGACAAAAGAGCAAAAAAGGTAATTCACCCAAAATGCAAACCAGGAATTTAACTTCCTTGAATAATAAACCTGATACCTTAGCGTAATGAACTAATGTCCATAGGAAGGCTTGGGGTTTATATAGTTTCAACAGTCATGCCCCTTCTCCGTTCACATGTATCCAACTACGCAATCATCTTGATAGCTACAGCATCCTGCTATTGTTAATTTTAGCATAACTGTTTCCTCGACCTGACAACTATTTTCCTTTGACCTGCCAACTAATGTCCTAACTTAGAACGTACAAAACAATTTTGTTATTGCAAATACAGAGAATTCTTACTTAATATTCCAGTAAAGTGTCTCAGGTCATCTGTAGGTTAAATATGGCATTACTTAAGGCTTTATATTTTTACAGGTATAATCTTTCATATGTAACCCTACATATCACACATAAATAGAGAAACGTGTCTAAATACACCATGACAATCCTAATTAAAAAATCCAGAGAGGAGGACTTGGGGTTTTCTTGACTTCCCGTTTAGCTTTCCATTCAGAGATGGAAATAATATAGAGTGTACGTGCATAAATTCTCAACCTGTAAAAAAAAAAAAAAATCAAAATTACGACTTGTATAAAATGAACAGCGGCTCGCTTTCAGCTTTTAACGCGAGTCGTTGACACAATGTTGACCTTGTTAAGGCTCTTGTTAGGAGACGGACAAACGTCCGCCACGAGAAACGCTATCAGACATCGTCTGCAAACCCATCTCAGCAATCCACGATCACCTGCGTTACTCCAACTGCGTAAAGCTAAATCACGTGCCCAGCTTTCGGACTAGCCCCACCCCTTGATGACGCCACTCGCGCAGACCCACCCACCCACCCCCACCCTCCCCAGCAACGGTGCGGTTGCATTGTCACCTCCTCCACGACAGGGGCCGCTGTCGGTCTGGATGCGGAACGCCTTGGCGACCGGATGTTGCGTAGCTGCGCGCGGCCTGGCTTGGCGGTATCGCTGGCTCGCGTTTCGGTGTGGAGGAGGGAGGGAGGGTGGTTGTGTTCGCCGCTGCAGCAGCAAAGAGCGTCGGGGTAGGGAGGACGGCCGGGCGGAGGAGCAGACGCCGAGGAGGCACGATGCCCACCGTGGAGGAGCTCTACCGTAATTACGGCATCCTAGCCGACGCTAAGGACACCGCTCCGGAGGTAGGGGAGGACGCGACTGAGGTGTTTTTTTGGTTTTTGTCCCTGGGGCTTCGGGGTCTGGCCCTAGCGGGGCAGAAACGGGAAGAGAAGCCCTCGGCTCTCCTTTTAGTAACGGAGAGCAGTGGATTTGGAAGCATCACCTCGGCCACCGCGGCGCGAACGAGCCTATACGTCGCCAAAGGCCGGAGATCCGTCCTTCTCCGTTGTTCTTTTTGTTTACCCCATTCCAGGTTTCATTGCCAGTTTACGAAGGCTTATTATTCCCAAGGGGGAAGCTGGTGGAGCTTAGATTGCTGCTCTCGTTTCTCCCGCGCGCTTTGCCGGATGGTTAGGATTCAACTTTAAATAAATAAATAAAGGAACAGCAGACACTGCTAAGAAGATGTGCAGAAATAATGATTGGCGAACCCTAAAATCCTCTCCCCCCCCCTTTCTCCCGGTGCGAAATGTTGTGAGTGCGTGTGTCTGCCCCCCCCCCAACCTTAAGCCGNGTGCGAAATGTTGTGAGTGCGTGTGTCTGCCCCCCCCCCAACCTTAAGCCGACTCCCCAGAAGTAAAACGAAGCGGTAGGCTTCTGGGGTGCTCTTCAGTCTGCCAACTGGAAGGTTTCTGTGAAAATTGACTTAAAATAAGTCTCCCTTTAAAGTTTTGTGGGGTTTTCTTAGTCTGCGGTTTGTTTTGGTCTTTTGCTCTCAGGGCTGGGAAGTAGCAATACGCCTTGAGGCAGCACGGATCATTTCATTGGGGATATACGCTTTTTCCTAGGAAATGGTCATCTGTGTGAAGTATGCCGCCTCTATATCTCAGTAAATTTCAACATTTAACTCTGTATCAATTAAGACAAGGTAGAGAATTGAGTGCTTTTTCTGTTGTGGATAATGTAAGATGTCAATTTTTAAAACAAAAATAAAATTAAAGCGCTCATGATTTTCCTTTGAAACATTTTTTTCTTAAAAAAACATTGGGACATGATAAGGTGTCATATAAAAAAAAATCTGCTTCCAGAAATATTCAAGGTTCCTTTTCTGTCTGGCAGGTTCTCATACCATTGTTGTATAAAATATCAAGTGTATTTTTTCCTTCAGAAAAAAGGCACTTAGTTACCCTTTTTGCACTGCAATTAGGTGAAACCTTTTAATTTATAATTTCTGCAGAAGAGGATTAGTCAGTTGCAGTAAAAATGGTGTCACTGAATATAGTTTTTAAGGAATTACAGGCACTCTATTACATGGTTTGCATATATTACATAAACATTTTTTATGTTAGATATGCCTCATAGGATACAACAGAAGTTCCATTTTTCTGTATTTTATTTTAGTCTTGTACTGAAATGTTCAGCATATTAGAAAGGAAAACCGTACAAGTAATTCATTTATATGGTAAGAAGACTGGATCCCCTCCCCACCCTGCACATTTAAAATGAATTGGCCTCTTCAGATTTTCTGAAAATATGGTAACTATGTGTTTTGTGTAATCTTCCCTTTTGGAAGAGATGTATTTAAATAAACTCCGTATCATTGGCCTTTCGAGTGAACACAGCATAGTACATTTTTAAAAAACATAGAACCTACTAAGTAGAGAAAAGATGGTTAGGCACACAAGCGCATCACAACCATTGGGATCTCCTTAATTAAGGAAACGAGAAAATGAAACTACTTTAAGAATTTGCAGTGCAGTATTAATTTCTTATCTATGCTAAATCACATTTGGATTACTGTACAGCCCTAGTGTTAAAATACTTTCAGTCCTTTAACTGGTTAAGCTTACTGTTCAAAAGCCAAAATACATAATTGCAACAGCTATAAAAAATGCTTAGCCTCATGAACTTCCAAAGAAAGGCCATTCTTAATGGTATAAAGGCAGCAGACATTTTCTGATTGCTTGGTATATATGGAGGATGATAAAAAAGCAGTGCTTGTGAAAGATTGCAGTAAATTGCTTCCGTATGTATATTCATTATTTCATTGGCTAACACTTTAATATGCTAGCTGGAATGGGAGCTAGCATATTGTACTTTTTGAGTACTCTGTCAAAAAACATGTAGCTAAGTATGTAAGTATGTAATATGTCTCTGCTAAGTGTTTATTCAGAAATGATGGGATAATCTATGAATTGTTATAATTTGCTTATGAGAAAATTTTCAGGCAAATGTAATTCTTTTAATTTTTCATTGTTTACTTAAGAAGCTCTGTATTAGAATTCTCTCTTCTTTTCTAGCACAAAGATGCTTATCAAGTTATTTTGGATGGTGTCAAAGGGGGTGCTAAGGAGAAGAGATTAGCAGCACAGTTTATTCCAAAATTCTTCAAACATTTCCCTGAGTTGGCAGATTCTGCTATAAATGCTCAGTTGGATCTTTGTGAAGATGAAGACGTTTCGGTAAGTGCCTTTTTCTTTACAAAAGGGAAAATGCCGTTGGAATGTGCATTGATACAGTACCTGAAAATTGCATTTACATTTTATGCACCTATTTTGCCCATTCTCTGCAAACAGTCACAAAATATTTTTAGCTTGTAGTGTAGCTGTCAAGATTGTTAATATTAGCCCATTCCCTGTGCTATTATTTCTGCTGGTTTGCACAATTAAAATATATACAACAGTTGCCAAATTACATTGTAAATCTACTAGTAGCATAATATGCTAGTTTTGATTCATTGAAATTCTAAATATTGTTCTTGCTGTGTTTTATATTGTGATGATCCTGATGTTGAATCTTCTGTAATTTGAACATATATTATCCAGTTGTTCCATGTGTGTCCTTTTGTTGTTATTTATAGATCCGGCGCCAAGCAATCAAAGAATTACCTCAGTTTGCTATGGGTGATAATCTCCCTAGGGTAGCAGATATACTTACCCAGCTTCTGCAATCAGGTGAGAAAAATTATTGCATTAATTTTAGTAAAAGGCACAGTTAAATATTCATTGCTAAAGCTTTCTTGCTTCAGCTTTCTTACTGTTTTCTTAACAGAAGTTGTACCATTATATTTTTGAATAATTTATCTTTCCTTTATTTTTGTTATTTTTATATTATTCCTGCGTGTTATATTTTCCCATTGAAAATATGGTATGAATAAGATCTTGTGATCTAAAAGATAAGTGCTGATTTTGAATATTTATTAACACTGCTAACACTACATAATGCAGAAGAAAAATTTGGATAGAAGGTACTTTGCAGTTTCAAATTCTTCTTTAGGTATTACCTATATAATTATGTGGACACTAAAAGTCAAAATCAATTTGATAGCATATAACCGTGATGGCGAACCTATGACATGCATGCCGGAAGTGGCACGCAGAGCCATTTCTGCTGGTACATGAGAGGTCACCCGGGAGAACCCCACAGTGCATACATATGCTCTTCTCACCAGCCAGCTGATTGTCAGGTATCTGCCACGCATGTGCAGGGGGGAGACACCGCACATGCGCAGGGAGTGGGGCATGTGGGGAGTCGTGTGCACATGTGCAGAGGCACACAGTCTCCGTGCAGAAGGTTGCCTGCGCAGGGATGGGGTCGTGCACACATTGCATCATGGGTGCAGGCACGAGATAGAGAGAGCACGTACTTTCAGCATGCGGTGTGGAAAAGGTTAGCCATCACTGGCATATAACCAGTTGGAGAATCGTGCTTTAGATACTGCTTTGTATGTGCACCCACAAAAGCTAAAAGCTGGCGTTGATATCTGCCTATTTTTTAAATAATGATGCCTCTAAGTTCAATTTTATGTTTGTGTCTAGTGCAAAATGAACCTTTTTCTTTTGTTCTTATTGCAGTCATATACTTATATACTTGGTATATATCTGTACATGCAAGTTTATTGTAAATATTTAGCTAGAATCATTTTTCTCTGAATTTTGTATTTTCATTGGTTTCTTTGTAAGAGTTTTGCCTGGAAAAGTTATATGAAATTCTGTATTTCCTGAATCTCCAGTATTTGAAACTATCTAGCTTAAAAGAATTGCTGATCCTTTGTTTTCTTTATTTTTAGATGATTCTGCAGAATTCAACTTGGTTAACAATGCTTTGCTTAGTATATTTAAGATGGATGCTAAAGGTAAAGGATTTGTTTTATACTAAAATGTTTTATCTTTTTGAATATTTTGAAATAAAGAATTGAATATATTTTGTCCTATAAAATAAAATAATCAGAACAAAAGATGTTATGGCAACCATAACAAAATTACTTGCAAAGAAAAGAATTCAATGTTTGCACTGTGATAGTCATTTAGAAATATAGTACAGATCAGTTAGAAAGTTATAAAAATCTTAAAGCTATATTTTCTATGTTATTTGAACTTATATTATTATAAAATAATGGATTGCATCCAATTGGTATGCCTCAGCAATATTTATTTATTTATTTATTTATTTAAAATATTTGTGTGGCTGCCCATTCAACAAAGGCGACTAAGGTGTTTACAAGAAAGGTCAACAAAATTATTTCTCCCTTATTCCCCTTTTAGAATCTGCTGAGCAGTTTTAGGATAAAAGCAGTGTGGCCAGGAGAGCAATTAAAAAAGGGGAAGTTTGCAAGCAGAGAACATACATAAGCAAGTGCCCTCTGATATTGTTGGTTGTAGCTTTAAATGTTTAACGAAAGCATCAGTTCCTTTCAGTTATAGACAAAGTAATAAGTGTCTTTATCATTATTTTAGGAACACTTGGTGGTTTGTTCAGTCAGATTCTTCAGGGAGAGGATATTGTGCGAGAAAGAGCCATTAAATTCCTCTCTACAAAACTCAAAATATTGCCTGAAGAGGTGCTAACAAAAGAAGTAGAGGAGCTAATACTGACAGAATCAAAGAAGGTGGATATATTAATCTTGTTAAATGTTTACAAAGACTATAAACATCATGAACTGTTGTACTGCATTTTGAGTAGAAAATAATTAAAGCCCTTGATGGCAAAGGTCCAGGTTACAGGATAAACCACATCTTGCCTCGACAAGCCGGTCCTTGTGCCAACAGAAAGGTCCTACTTTAGATCCTGTCAGTCAAAGAACTCCGACTATCCACCCTTTGAATACCTTACCCTCTAAAGCAGAGGTGGGGAACTGTGGCCCCTTTAGGATTTGTGGACTTCCAACTCCCAGAATTCCTGAGCCAGCACCCTCCTATCCTTCCACAAGAGCCTGAAGACTGCCAGTTAGCCTGGGGACCAGATGGGGGACTTCCACACAGGAGGTATCTGCTGGATTGATGGCAGACTCCAACTATCTCTTCCCTCCCCCCCTTTCATTCCTCTCTGCTCTTCACCCATCCACTTTTTTTATTATATTCATGTATTCTTGTCATGTTCTTTTATACTGTTTTTTTCCCATTCTATTGTTGTAAGCTGACTGGAGTAACCCAAGATAGGTGGCAAATAAATTTAACAAATAAATGTAACATACATAATATTTCAAAAATGTTACATACAATATAAATGAAGATATTTTTTTCTAATGGAATAAGCTTTCTGTTATTTTGGTTTACCTTGAAGTTTCCACATGAAGTTCCATTGTTGCAGAATGGCATAATACAACTTAAGCTTATGTTGATTATTTTACCACATCAAAGATAATATGCATGCTATGTTATCTAAAACTAATTTCAAACTCTATCAAAAGAAGACCTGACAAGATTTTCTTACTGGTATTATAATTATACTTATAACCTGTTTCAAAGACAGAATTGCATGACTGCTCACTTTAATTTTTTTAAGAACCCATTGTTTCTGATGTGCAAAATGTTTCAATTTCATTATCTCCATTTTGATGAATAACAGTCCAGACCTTGTTCTTATTGTAACAAGAGCATTCAGAGTCAAAACAAGACCATCCTGAGGTCAGAACACTTCAAATAAGATGAAAACAATATCTTACAAGCTCTTAAGGTTTAGAGTTGAAAATTGTTGGCATATTCTAGTTCTTATAGTTTGTATAGCATTAGTTCTCATCTTAAAGGTATTGCAGATTTCAAATTGAGACATTGCGTCAATATTTTTTCTTTTTCTATTTTGCTTAACATCTATTCTGAAAATTCCTTGAATTTGTCTGTTACTTTTGTGAGATGTTTAAGCTGCCATTGGATCATACATTCCTGTACCGAATAATTCATGTGAGATTAACAGAGTTCTTTACAATACTAACACATTTTCCTCAATTTGACTCCATGCAATTTTGAGTCTAGTTGATTCTTTTGATTGGAAGACAAAGTTGTTTTAGTTGATCATCATAAAAATACTATTACCATAATGTAATACTACTGTTAAACAGTATAACAGTAAATTACCTGCCTAAAGGTAAGAACTTTGCTTATTCACAGTATCTTTTGCAAATAGCTTTCTCATGTTCTAATGACACTGCTATTATCTGGAACCACTGTAATCAGACATTCAGTATGATATAACAAGAATAAAATAAAATTTTAAATCTTTGCTTCGTTATTGAATGGACTTAGAAGAAATTAACATATTGTACAAGAGCACTATTAAGCTAAATGAACAGCTATTTAAATACTATGTACATTGCAAGTAATTACAGAATCACTTGTTGGGTAAAGAAAAGGAATATGCATATTTTCCCCTTCAAGTGCTATGTCTTTTATTTCCTGCTTTTTTGCATTTCTTCAGGTGCTTGAGGATGTGACAGGTGAGGAGTTCGTCTTATTTATGAAGATACTATCTGGCTTAAAAAGCCTTCAAACAGTAAGTGGGAGGCAACAACTAGTTGAATTAGTGGCTGAACAGGCTGACCTTGAACAAACCTTCAATCCATCGGATCCTGATTGTGTGGATAGACTCTTGCAATGCACTCGTCAAGCAGTTCCACTGTTTTCTGTAAGTATTCATGTTAAGGATTGTTGTGACTTTTGTGCCAAGTCTAAAAAAAACCTAACTAAAAAAAACCTAACTAAATTTTGGGGGTGGGGCTTAATTTCACCTCATGCCTAGAAATCATGCTGGGCCTTCCTGTTGATGGAGGCCATATTGTTGGAGAAACACTGTAGACCTTCTCTACTAAATGAAAAAATACTGAGTGAAAAGTAAAAAATATAATCGGCAAACAAGAATAAAAGATTCAAACTAGATTAAGATTGGAAAAAAAGGATAACTCCTGGGATGTCCATGACAGTAATTACCTTCTAGTCTTGTGGCTGCTATATTACAGTAATTCTGTAATATAGTAGCAATCTTCCCAGATGAATAATACTAAAATGGGACACTGGGTGGCCATTTTTTATTAAAAAATAGTCTCAATTAAATTCCTTATGGTTTTATGACATGTAGCATTCAACTTCAAAATGTCCTTTTCTCCTTTGAGTTTTTCTACTTTTTCAGAGTTTGAACTGTATTATAGATCTGTTACTCTGTTTTATAGATGAGAATGAATGAAATGACAGCCAACTCC
Organism: Laticauda laticaudata; assembly: GCA_004320025.1. Classification (NCBI taxonomy): domain Eukaryota; kingdom Metazoa; phylum Chordata; class Lepidosauria; order Squamata; family Elapidae; genus Laticauda; species Laticauda laticaudata. The sequence continues at coordinate 16,982 of BHFT01067734.1, read as the reverse complement.
CCTTCAAAATATTAATTTACTTGGAGGTGATTTTTGCCTAGAGGGGTGGTTAAGTGCATTAAACAGCCCTGTGTGAAAATGAGTCCCAAATGTTGAAGTTATTCATTCATCCCAAAAAATAAGGCCATGCTTACTTGGTAATAGAGAATTGTAACAACCATATTGATACATTTTTCCCAATGCTAATAAACTTGCTGTTCTGAATTGCCACAGAAAAATGTTCACTCGACAAGATTTGTGACTTACTTCTGTGAGCACGTGCTGCCAAATTTGAGTTCTCTGACCACTCCAGTTGAAGGCCTTGATATCCAATTAGAGGTAAGTTAATCTTAAAATATCTGACATGGCTAGAATTAAAGTTATTCAATGTATATCAAACAAAGGAATGTATCATTGATACTAACAAATGCCTTTTAAAGTTTTATTATCTTCAAAATCTTCCCAGTTATATAAAATTCTACTTCATTTTACACATTGCAGTGCAAGATAATAAAGAGCAAATTACTCTTCTTCCTAAAGTTTTCAGTCTAGAATAATAAAAGGCAGGCAACTTGGCAACTTTCAGGCTTATGGACTTCAACTAAGGAATTCTGGGAGTTGAAGTCCACAAGTCTTAAAGTTGCCGAGGTTGGAGACCCCTGATCTGAAGTATATTGCGTTCAATAAGCAGGCTTTTTTTTTTTTTTTTTACAAATCAATGTTTTTATCAGTTTCACTTGTCTCATGTATGTCATAATCAAGTGAGCATGATTTGTTTTTCAGATCTACTTCTGTTTTAACGTTGTCATTGTACAAAGTTATATATTTTCATTTTACTTCATTTTTTAAAGATAGAATTTATCTTTTTCAGGTACTAAAATTACTTGCTGAGATGAGCTCCTTTTGTGGGGACATGGAAAAGTTAGAATCAAATCTAAAGAAACTTTTTGATAAATTATTGGTAAGTGTATTCATAATCTCTGAGACATTGTAAATGTTCATAATTAAACTTAAATTTCTGATTGTTATACAAACATTTCAGGAATTAAAACAGTTCTTAAGGTGCTAACTGGACAATCAATTTTAAACTGTGTGTGTCATAATTATTTTAGTGGACTAGTTTGTTGTGTATGTGTAATATATATAATTATGTATAAATTTATAAATGTATAATACATTTATATAAAACATTTATAGAAATGCTGAACATTCTGAATTTCAGTTCTCTCTGATAGTGCAGCATCAAAAAAGTAAATATTGGCACTTTGTAGGACTTAACTTTTATATTAAAGGGTAGCAGTCCATGGACTGTGGTGATACATGGTGACCAAAGTATTGGTTCTATTAGTCACTTCTACTACAGAGTCAGAATTTTAAGTGCCTTTAAAAAATACATATATGTTGTTACAAAAATAACAAGGTGAAGATTAAAGCAATTTCCAGAAATTGGAAAGTAGAAAACTGCATATGAAATATAAAAGAATTGAAAAACATCTACTTAATCAGACAAGTAGGGAAGACTGTTTAAGCTACAAGGAAAAATTCTGCCAGTTTCTGTACAAGGATGATGGAATAAAATTCTTTATTACTACAGCAATCATACTTGTAGATAGTTGTTTAAAATAACATTCAAATGGATTCCAGAGTGATATTCTTTTGACCAGTGTTATTCTCCCAGTAGGATTACACCCCTCATGCATGCATTTGTGTTCCTAAAAATCTGCTTTTTGAAGTTCATTTTGTGCTCTTGATGGGGGATTGGAAAGAATTTACAAATGAAAATGTCAGATAATGTTGGAAATAATTTCTAATAATTTGAAGTACATCAGAACCATTTGCTGAAAATAAATGCTATATAACTTATATTTCTACTTCTCAGGAATACATGCCACTTCCTCCAGAAGAAGCAGAGAATGGAGAGAATGCAGGCAATGAAGAACCGAAGCTGCAATTCAGCTATGTGGAATGCTTGTTATATAGCTTTCATCAATTAGGACGAAAACTTACAGATTTCCTAACAGCAAAGTTGAACACAGATAAAGTGAAAGACTTTAAAATCAGGTAATACTATGCAGGCTTTATTAGAATGAAAATAATATGTCCAGGTTAGAAATATGAAGTATTTTTCTGTGCTGCAAACAAATTATTTGTATTCATAAAAGAATGGTCAAAGTATTTGAAAGGGAAAGAGAAAAGTTTTCTGTGCTACAACAAGTACAGTATATAGCCCAGAACTACAAATTACAATTTTAGATCTATTTGGTTTAATGGTGTTTTCCAAAGAATCAGTTTTATGATTTTATTTGTGACGAAATGCTGTTGAGTTCTGAGAGAAAATTCATATGATTGTGGTTAAAATTATTCCAGTAGCCTTTTCTCCACTGTAAGCTTGAGTATTGATTTCATTTATTTCATAATTATCACACATTTTAGGTTTGGCTTTCTAAACAGCACAGCTGCTACTAAATATTTGGGTTCTAAATAATACAAATGAAATACAATTTCCTATTGTGAAAAAAATAAATTTATTCTATTTAGCACCCATTAAATACTTAGCAAACTTAAAGCAATATCCAATAGATTTACTACAAAGTATTGTTTGTATGTTCATGTCCCACAACATTTTAAGTCAAAATTGTATTGCAATTTAAGTGTTCTGGAGTAATGCATGAGAACTGTCTTCCTTAACCTAGATCCGAAATCTAATTCTGCTAATATTAACAGGCAAAATGAATCTAGTGAGCATATAGTGGACTTTTTGACATAAAGTCTTGGCCTTTGTCTCCACATAAAGAAATTGGAGCCAGCAGGTGAAGATACAAACTTGTTAAAAAACATTTTTATAGGTTTCTCAATGACACTGAAATTTTTCTGGAATGCTATTATTGCCCCATTACCTTTAGAGTACCATGACTATCTTAGTGACTTTTTATATTCCAAGTTAAATAGTATGGGTTCTAAATTTAATAACATGATAATTTATGGAAAAAGTAAAAAGAAAACTCTATGGGTTTGCCTCATGGATATAAAAGGCATTTGCACATTCATACTGTTAGTTGTTAGTCAATTGTTTCTTTTGATTTATTCTTGTTTTCAATAAATTTTGATTTAGCTGAGACAGAGTCTGAAAATTAGCTGACTAGACTGTGACTTTTGCCAGGTGGTGAATTAAGAACATATTCGATGTGGAGATTTGTGATTTATTGCCAATCAAAGGAACCTAATGGCTAGTTTCAACTGTTCCTTTCCAGTATTCATCCAGAATTGTATTGGACAAAGACAGAGACTAATAAAAATACTCTATCCAAGTTCTCCAGATGATTGCAGTCATTCTTGATTGTCCATCCAATATATAGCAAAACTTTAGAATTCCAGAATCAATGTTAAGATACTTCTAGGGTAAAATAGTAAGTGGCTGCACTGTTATTCATAAAATTCTGCTTTTAATCATCCAGTTCTATTATTGAAAAGCATTGGATTGTAATAAAACTTCATTGTTTAAAATGTTGCATGCATTTATATCTTTGTACATATTTCCTAGTACTACAAATTTGGTGTTCAAAAGTTTTTCTGACAGGCAATATAGGTTTCTTTTTAGGTGGTCAAGTTTGTTATTCTTTCCTAAGATTCAGAAGCTGTTGGTTTCACCATATAGTCCTGCACAGTTTTATATTAAATGCTTCTCTCTTCTAGATTACAGTATTTTGCCAGAGGACTTCAGGTTTATATCCGACAACTTCGTTTGGCGCTCCAAGGCAAAACAGGAGAAGCACTGAAGACAGAAGAGGTAAGTCTTTGAAAACTTTGACCTTAAATGAGTTTAGTTTAAAGGTTCAGTTTTCATGTCAGTGTGCATTGTAAGACCTGACAAATACTTGTGTTACTTTCAAGTTCTTGAGTTCCTTATTGTTTTATCTGGATCAACAAATGCAATTTGTAAGCTCATAACAATAAAAAAAAATTATGTGTACACCTAATAACAGTGACTTAGTTCATAACACTAGTATGTGAATTTTTCTGTTTCCAAAAGTATTCCAAAAGTCTTTATTTGTTAGAAAATCTTCAGCATAATAAGATATATTATAAAGTCTGGCCAAGAACATTGATGCAGATCAGGAGCCTATCTTTCATGGATAAAAAAAGTCAATTTGGATAACGAGATGGGTGGCATATCAATTAAATAAATGCACAACTGAACTGTGAATTGAACTGAACAGAATTATCCAGGTTAGGTACTCTGGCGAGGTACCTGCAGGGAAGGAGGCAGTTTTGTTGATTTTATCATCATGGTATCCATGGAGAATCTTCCAGAGCACAACAGTGTATTGTTAACTTAGTTTTATCATTTCAAGAAATTCAACCAGTTTCAAGAACTCCTATAAAGGTTGTAAATAGCAAGTTTCTTCGCATAATAACTTTTTTTTAGGTATTAGATAGCCATTGTATATTAGTTGCAGATTATTAACATGGTTTGTCAAGGATTCTGTGACTATGAAAACTTCCAACTAGAATAAAGTATATTATTCCTATTGAGAAATAACTGGTATCTAGTTAATAAATAATTAAAATAATATAACTAGTGCCAAAAATTGGACTGGGGAAAATGGCAGAGTGTGTTTTGTTGTTTAAATCATATAGGTGTATGATTTAATTAATAGTCCTTTTTTTTTTGCAGAATAAAATTAAAGTGGTTGCACTAAAAATAACAAATAACATCAATGTTTTAATTAAGGTAAGTGTTAAATTGTGGGATAAAAATATTGACAAGTCTATTTTGTCATTATTTTCTTTTATTTGAGCAATATACGAAGCCTGTGTTAAATGTAACATTTGTGTCTTTGAAAACAGCAAAGGAGAAAATTAGGTTGTAAGATTTTTTTTGAGATGGAGACATTTTCATCATTCCAAAATATATGAGACTTTCATAAATCAAATGTGCTTTTTTTTTTTGAAATGAGACTTTTCTAGAAATGTTTTTCATAGTTCAAGAAATATGATTTCAGAAAATTCAAAACAGACTTCCTATTTTGCCTCTAGGATCTTTTCCACATTCCTCCTTCATATAAGAGTACAGTTACACTCTCCTGGAAACCTGTACAGAAGTCTGAAGTTGGGTAAGATAACAGTGAATGTTCCAATCTTTTCTTTACGGTCCAGGGGGTCTTAATTTTCATTATGCTTTTGATGAGGAGAGAAAAGAACTTATAAATATGGTAAAAAGAACTAAATTTTGTGCAAAATGATCCATCTAATGCAGGGGTGTCAACTCTGCCCGCAGGCTAGATGCCTCATGCGCTGGCCACGCCCACCACTAGTTTAGAAAGGAGGGGAGTCACATCAAGTGACAGCAACATGATGCAAGTTTGACACTCCTGGTCTAATGTGTTGGTATAACATATGGGTGGCAACTTGTAAATGCAATATTGCAACCCAATGGGAGGGCATCTGGAGGTCTTCTGTGTCTTTGTGATATTTCTGGGTAGGAACAAAAGTGTTCAGACTTTTTAGGAGATTGGGAATTATGGGATACAGAGATCTGTAGGAGGCAAATTGCCTATTCCCATACTTAAAATTTAAAAAGATCCTACAAATCATGCCTTCAGATTTTGGTCCATTTTTCAAGGGCTTCTGTGGGAACAGTTTGTCTCCCAAAGACAATTTATGCCCAGGTTTATTTTTTAAAAAAAGGACAATAACACCATTAAAATTCAACTTTTATACTATAGAAGAAGCATTAATTATCCCAGAACTGCCTTTTATTTTGAATGTGCTAGTATATTGATTTTACATTAATAATTTTCTTTCCAAAGAAAACTGGTGATTTAGTCACTTTCTCTCAGCCCTTGGAAGGAGGCAATGGCAAACCACTTATGGAAGAACCTTACCAAGAAAACTTCAGGGACTTGTCTAAGCAGTCACAAAGAATCAAATATGATTAAATAGAAAAAAAAATGTTTCACTTCTTCTAATTTATATTGGCCCTGATTTTTTTAAGGCAAAAACGAGCTAGTGAAGATACATCTTCAGACTTACCAGCAAAAAAGTCGCAAGCTGGCCCCAAAAGAGATGCTAGGCAGATTTACAATCCACCCAGTGGGAAATACAGTAGTAACCTGGGCAATTTTTCATATGGTGAGTGTTACAAGCTAATAATACTATAACAATTCTGACTTAACAATCAGTCTTTTTTCCTTTGTATCCTTTTCAGGATTATATATGTGTCTTAGCTTTTGAAGGCATTCTAATATTTCATTTTAAATGTTAAAAGTCTAAGACAAGATAATACTACCTGTGTATCTGTATTATGTAATTTAGGAAATTATTGGTACAGATAGTCCTCAACTTGCAACCTGTTGCGCGACTTCCGGTTTGAGCTTCTTTGGCGACAGACCGAAACCGCGACTGCACAGTTTTGATCCGTGCTCGCCGCTGGAGCGCCCCGAGCCGGCTGGTTTCAGGGCTAAGCCACCCCGTAAAGGTGGTGAAGAAGGGGGAGGACTGCCTGCAGGGTTGAGGAGAGCCGCATCTCTCCTCAGCTGGCCATTACTCCCTTTCCCGAAGGCGGTTGTAGCAGTGGTCAGAAATGGCCACCACAAAGAAGAACTCAACCAGAACTTCAACCGTAAAGAATGTACAGGAGGAAGATAAGAGAGAAAGTTTTGGTTGACCGAGTCAAACAGCAAAAGCAACAAATAAGGTACCTGGAATTTACACTATAAAAAAAATAATACTGTTCCAAAGAAGATCTTTAAGCAGCGAAGGAGAGAGAAAAGGGAAAAGATTTTGGTTTTTTCTTTTCCTATGCTTACAGCTAAGAAACTTAAGCAAGAAATTGGGGAAAAATCCACTTTGATATTAAAGGCATTTAATGCTGAAAATAAAAAGTCAAAGGGATAATAAAGATTTCTGGATACTTAAAAGTTTTGAAAACAGGAAAGGAGAGCAAAAGAATAAAAGGGCAGGATCTGGAAGGAAGGAGACTGCCTGGAATTAAAAAGAACTCACAGTAAAAGCTCAACAAGACTTCTAAAAGATACATTTTAACTGAAATTATGGCAACCAAAATAAGTAAACCCCAGGAAGAGAAAGTGAAAAAGAAATAGCTCGGGAGTATTTGGATTACTTGGTGATCTCTGGATTCTTGGTTACTGCATTTGAATGACTAAAATCAATTGGGTGGTTGTTTAAAAGTGTTTGAAATGGTTCCACTCTTAGAAGAACTGAAAATGGAACTTAAAAAGTATAAAGAAAGATGCCACAAGAAGGGAGAGGTTTTTTGGTTTCGTATTCAGTTCTTAGAAATGGAGATTTGGAACTATGAGAAACAACAAAAATGCCTGCAGAACAAAAGATTGGGACAAAGAAGAAGCCATTTTAATGAACAAATAATCTTAGGTGGGGAAAAAAAAGGAAAGGGGGGAAAGAGAATGGAAAGTTTAAAACTGGGGAAAACAACCCAAAAAAAGAATAGATTGAAAAATAAGTTATAAAATCAGAAAGCAACAGAAGAGGGAAATGCAGAAAGAGAAATAGAAGTAGAGACAAGGGGGTAAAAAGGGGAGGGAGAAGAAGAGAGGTAAGAAAGAAAGGAAAAGAAGTTGTAAAGGACAGAAACAAGATATTAGAGAAACAGGGCCTATTTAGAGAGAATGGGTAAAAATCTAATTGAAAAAGGGATTCTGCAAAGGTACATAAATAAGATAGTATTGTTATGTTAGAAATAGAAATAATTTCAGTAAAATATGAAACAATGTATGATTAAAATGCTTGATAAAAATAGTTATTTAATTAGTGAGATATGTTTGTCAATAATTATATGTATAAAATGGAACCATTTTATGATTTTATAAAATGTGAAGAGAAATAAGGGAAAATTAATTATGGACATTATATGTGTCTTCAAGGAAGTATGATATTTAATTGAAAGAAATGTTAAGATGTTAAGACTTTAATTAATAATTTAGATAGAACTGAAACTGGAATGGAATGAGGGGTTTTTAATTACAATATATTTATAATCCTTTTTTAAGTGTATTATAAGAATGTACCAAGCAGAATTTGATTGGAAGTTATGTATTATGTATTATATTGAATGTTAAAACCTTAAGGTATATATTAAAGTTTAAATAAGAGTTGAATGGATAAAATTAAAAAATATAAAGGTGTCAAACTTCAATTAGTTACTACGGGAGAAAATTTGTTTAATGATAAAAGATAATATGAAATTTAAACAGGACAGGCAAAAGTATAAATATAATAATTTGAATTGAGATGAGATAATCAAAATAAAATTGAGAAAATTAAGAGGGGAAAAACTATATAGAAAATGCAAAATATGGAATAGAACACAAAAATGAGCGTGAAACTGAGTTTGTGTCTGTATAAAGAAGTGTAACCTGGGACTGCTATTTTCAAAAAAGATGTTTTACTTGTATTATGTTTTTTGTTTTGTGTGAAAACCGAAATAAAACTTTAATTTAAAAAAAAAACTTGCAACCAGTTGCTTTGTGACTGTTTGCAGTTAAGATAGAACTCTCCAGGGTTACTTATGATCTGGATTTGAAGTTCTGATGGCCACCGCCCCCACTCAGGTGGTCACATGACTGCATTTTGGGACCTTGGCAACCAGCTCACATTTATAGCTATTTGCAACATTCCACTATCATGTGGCTGCAGTTTATGTTTTTTGCCAAAAACCTGCTTTGACTTCCAAGTTTCCAGCAAAGATACCCTTTGCAGACAATGTATTTGTTTAACAACCAACATGTTCGCTTAACCATAGTGATTCACTTAACAATTGCTACAAAATATGTTGTAAAATAGGACACAGTCAATTGGTGAATGGTACATATACAATTGAAACAGTGGACTTTTCTTTTAGGACTGATGAATAAGCAGCTGGGGGAAAAATATGGACCTTTGTTTTTATATAAGACAGTTGCAGCAAGACTACTATATGTGGCAAGGTGGAAAGATTTGGTTGTACCCACAGTGGAAAAATGGATAGTAAAAATAATAGAAGTTGCCAAGACAGCCAGATTGACTACTTTAATTGGAAATAAAATATTGACTAGGTTTAATGATGTTTGGAAATCCCTCAATGAATTTTTGCAGAAAATAGAAAAAATAAAGTTATAATATTTTGATGATTAGACTAAAAATAGATTATAGAGAAAATATAAATTATATGATTACCACAAAGTAATAGGTTATCTTATCTCGTACAATTGCCATAAAAGAAAATCAGAAGGCACTTATTTATAATCCTTTTTTATTTTTTCTTTGATTTCTGCAATTTTGTCTTCTTTCTTTTTTCTTCTTTTCTGGTTATCTGGTATCCTTGGTCTGGTAATGTAAGTAATCAACTGTCAGCATTACACTTCCTATTAAACAACTGCATTTAAAAATATTCAACCCCAAACCCAAATTTATGGGGAGGGGATTAAACTGTTCAGAAAACCCTTTGTAAATACTTCTGTTACCAGTATTTTAATTTTATACAATGGTCTAAGCACAGTTTTTATCATTAGTTGATTTCCAGATATGGGAAATTATACTGCTTCAGATTTCAGGATCAGCATTTGTGGTGAGTTTCAAATGGGATAGAAACAGTCTAGTCTGAAGCAGAACAGACTTTTTTTTTTTTAGATTGGAGCTAAACTGTTGAATTCAGTAACCATTAATATTGAGTAGAAGCAGCACAGTTTGCTATTAAAACTAAAGTTTCTTCACAACATATTAAAAATCAAAAAGATATGTTAAAAAATGCTCCATCAAGGATAAGTTAATTTTATCACATTTATCTCGGAATGGCTTTACAGGTAGTCCTCAATTTACAACCACAATTTAGGCCAAATTTTCTATTGCTAAGCAAGACAGTTGTTAATTGAGTCTTGCACCCATTTACAATCTTTCTTGTTAAATCAATCACTGCAGTTAAGTTAGTAACATGGTTGTTAAGGGAATCTGGCTTCCCCATTGATGTTGCTTGTCAGAAGGTTGCAAAAGGTGAACCTGACCCTGAGACACTGTAACTGTCCTACATATGAGCCAGTTGCCAAGCATCCGAATTTTGCTCATGTGATTATGTGGATGCTGCAATTCTCATGTGAACAACTATCATAAGTCATTTTTTTCAATGCCTTTGTAACTTCAACACTAATGATTGTAAGTTGAGGACTAGCTATACAGAGCTGTTGTGATTCTTCCTAATTTTATTAGACACTGCTGTGTTCCCCTTAAGCACATTGTCCTCATGTAACAACCATAATCGGGGCCTTGAAATCTGCCACTAAGCAATGCAGTTGTAACAAAAACAAAATCATGTAGCTGTGCCAACTTGTAATTGCAATTCTGGTTACCGTGAAGCAAATCGCACGTGATCACAATTTTCAATTTCCCACTGACTTCCCCATTAACTTAGCGGAAACTGACAGTGAAGTTGGCAAATGCTCGCTGCAGGGATATCTCAACTTTCAGGACTACTTGTATGTGGCTACGTAAATGAATATAGCAGTGAGCTGTGCATTTATTTTGGATTAAATTGGATATTATTTAAGTGGTTCTCTGAGGGGTGGTTCCTAAATATGGTAAATAAATGAAAGAAAAAGCAGTAACTGCTATTCTATGTGAAAGTTTAAGTGCACTGGGACATAACTTTTTATTTTCTTTGATTTCAGAGCAGAGAGGTGGTTTCCGTGGTGGACGAGGCAGAGGATGGGGTGGACGTGGTAATCGCAATCGTGGAAGAATTTACTGAAATCATTTCCAAAGCCGTTACTATATGGCTAAAGCATCTTTAAAGTTTGAAGGATTGTTTATAGGGGGCTACGTTGTCTAAAAGACTTGCCTTCTGCAAAAGACTGGTTTAAAAGTTCTTACACCTTTGTATGTATGATCTACTTTTCTAATGGACAATAGACTCTCAGTGAAACAACTGTATTTTTGGATGTTTAACAGCTGGTATTTTGAGTTTGTGTTTGTTTTTAAAGCATCTTCAGGATTTATTCAGGAAAAAGCATGGGTGTTCAAGCTGAAGCTGCTTCCGTACAGATGTTACATTCATCTATAAATGTGGCTTATAATACAAAATAGACTCTGTATAATAAAATACTAGATAATGGATGGAAATGTTTTAATTTAAATGAGTAAGAACTTCTCTTCAAACTGAAATCATATTTCCACATCAGAAAGAATTATATTGCAAAAGAGAAGTACTATAAACCGCCAAAGGCATGGTTCATTGACTGAATTCTTTTATTTTTAAAGTTTGCAACAAGATAATGTGCTGTTATCTTAAACTAATCCAATCATTTCTGGAGAAACATGGTGTTAATTTTAACATCTTGCTCTTCTCCATATATGGTTATAAAACATGTATTGCAAATTGATTTTTAAAAGTTCTGTCCATCCAGACACAAGAAAATTCCAGTGAAAAATTGAGAATTTTTCCCAGTTTTATTTTTGGACTAAACATAAGATGCGGATGTCAGAAAGGAGTAAAAACATTAAAATCAACCCAGCTAAAGTTGGATTTAAAGAACTGCAAATTCCTTATCTTAAACCCAAACTTTTTTTACCATTTTGGAAGGCATAACAGTCAAATATCTGTACATAGGCATTTCTGACAACTTGTAATGTGTATTAACTAAAATTAGTTTATAAAATGGACAGAAATGCATTTATTGGTAACTACAGATTTCTTTAGGTTCTGATGGCTCATTCATCCTTTTCTGATATAGAGGTATTGAGCAAAATGATTCAAGTTAAGGGTCTGCTCTACATTTGTTGTACTCATGTTATAAAGTGATTTTAACATTTCCAAGTTGAATTGAAAAAAGGATTCTAATTTGGAGGGGTAATGTGTGTCTCCCATTAAGCTATTATACTAAAAACTGACCAGTTCAAACCACAAATAGTGGATTAGATTTTGAAACATTTCCTATTAATTCATTATATTGCTTATTTGACAGTCAGTTTTTAGAAATGTAGCTTTTACAGAAGTTTAACCACATATAGTTTTGGGAGGGGGATCTGTTCAGTAATAGGTTGACAATATAGTTCTGGGAAATAATGTGCAAATTGTCAATTAGAAATAGCTCTCATTTTGTGTTAAAAATGCAGTGAATTATTTTGGAAACACCCTTTCACCATTTTATTTGTAAAATTTTTCCTTTATTCTTTTGCAATAAATCCATTTTGTAATTTTGTTAGTGATTTGTGGCTGTTTATTTTTTAATGATATAGATAAAAGATGCAGAACAATTATGAAGCAGTTGATCTCTGCATTTTCAGAATAGTATAAATGTCAGCAGCATCACATGGATATGTGACCATGTGAAAATACAATTTATTCAGAGGCAAGCATACCTGGGTGTTTCTGGTTTTATTATTGAATTCTTAGGATAAAACATTTCCCAGCTGGGTTCTGAATAAAGCTAGGCAAAATGGCATAACAGAACATTTAATTATTGGAACATTCCTGGATTTCCAAATGACAAGCAAAAGCTACTGATTGTTTTTTGCACACAATCTACAGTTGACAAGTTAATACATGCTTATGTGTCACGGATGGACAAATACAACTTCAATTGAACTTTGTAATTGGCTACTGCTAATGTATAGACATCAGAAACAAATGGATGTGCTGAAAAGTGTTTTATTTAAATCTGGTCAAAAACTGGACTGCAATAACCAGGAGGCAGGGAGACAAAGTTATAAGTACAAAGACAAAGCTATAAATAGAAAGGAATTTAGAATAGAATAGGGCTGGAAGGGACCTTTAAGGTCTTCTAGTCCAGCCCCCTGCTGAAGCAGGAGAACCTATACCAGTGGTGGCTAACCTTTTTTGGCTCCTGTGCCAAAAATTGTGCATGCACTTGCGTGCCAGCACCTAGAAGGCAACGCGTGCTGGAGGCCCCGCTCCACATATCTCTGCACATGTGCACAGCCCCACACACCATGTCTCTGCATGATCCCTCCAGTGCGTATCATGCATCTGCACGTGTGCACCCCCACATATGCACTGTGCATCTGCATGCATGTGCCTCCCATGCAGCCCACACACATGCATGTGCAGTGGGGGCTCTTCTGGACTTCCGGCACACGTGCCATAGGTTCACCATCGCAGACCTATACCACCTCAGACAAGTGACTGTTCAGTCTCTTCTTAAAAACCTCCAATGATGGAGTACCCATGGTTTCTGAAGGCAATTGTCCTCACTGATAGGAAGTTTCTCCTTAATTCCAGGTTGCTTCTCTCTTTGATTTAGTTTCCAACCATTATTTCCTGTCCTGCCCTCTGGTGCTTTGGAGAAAAATTTGACCCACCCTTTTCTTTGTGGCAGCCCCTCAAATACTGGGATACCGCGCTTATCAGGCCACCCCTAATTCTTCTTTTCTTTAGACTAGCCAGACCCAACACCTGCAGCCGTTCTTCATATAGTTTTGTCTCCAGGAAAGAAACAACACTCCTACACACACAACTGAAAAGAGGAATTGGGCAGGCTTCCAGGTTCCAAAACAATCCTCCAGCGCTTTTTGCAAACAGCTGCTGCCCGATAATCGCTCGCCCTGTTCGACACGAAGCCAACTCCCTTGGCTGAGCCAACAGTGACTCTGCGTTTTCAAGCGGAGCAAGACAGGTGCAGCGCCGGAACAATTTCCCCTTCCCTCAGCCAACAAAAGGGGCGTGGGAGCTCGTTCGGCTGACGACGTCACAGAGCTTCGGATTGGCTGCTGCCTCCGAGCTGCACGTGGAACCGCAGGACGGGCGACGAAAACAAGCAACAGACCGCGCCTTCTCCCTCGGAGGCAACGCCCTCTTTTGCCACATTCTTCCTCCGGCCCCCGTACTCCCATAGAGTTTTTAAAAAATCGCCTTCCTACTGCCACGATACAAGTTACAAAAGGCACTGCACTCCCGCCGCACTTTTTCAACCCCGCGTCAAACAGCGTGTAACCCTACAACCCCCCCAATTTCGGGTCGTTCGAACTCTTCCGTTTAAAAAAAAAAACACACACACACACACCCCCAAAAAACCCTCTTTCTTCTCCTTATGATAGAGACAAGACGCGCTTTCTTCTTCAAAATGGCGACTCGAGCGCTTCCGGTTCCGGGTAAGGCGGGTAAGGCTAAGGTTGTGGAAGATGGCGGTGTCAGCAGGAGTGTCCGGATGGAGTGGCCTAAGGTTGGCGTGCGCCTGCCTGCGCTCGTTCTTCGGTCTTTTTCTGCTGCTGGGCTTGGCGCCTCATCCAGGCGCCGCCACCACGCACTGGGTAGTCACTGAAGACGGCAAGATCCAACAGCAGGTGAGAGGGAGGGGTTTTCAGGTCGACGCGAAGAACATCCCTTTTGGAAAATATTTCTCCCGTCCTCTCGCTCTTCTCGAGCGGATGGGAAGAGCTGATGGCTGCGCGGTATTCTAGGCTGGGAATAGCCTAATTGGGACAGCTTCCCCTCCAGAGTTGCCAGGGAGGTAGGGACTTAGCCCCTTCAGAAGGACGGCTGAACCTGAGGAGAGAGTTCCGAGCCGAAACTTTTCTCCCTTTGCCATTCGAAATACCCTAGAGTAGGGGTCTCCAGCCTTGGCAACTTTAAGCCTGGCGGACATCAACTCCCAGAATTCCCCAGCCAGCTTTGCTCGCCGTCCGACACGAAGCTTTGGTGGCTGGGGAATTCTGGGAATTGAAGTCCGCCAGGCTTAAAAGTGCCCAATGTTGGATACCCCTGCCCTGGAGGGTATGTTTTCTCTTCTTTTTTTCTCTGTCTCGAAAGAAACAAGGTTTGCTTGGCTTTTCGGTGAACAGTTTGGCTCGATTCACCAAGACGGGCGTCCGGCGTTTCCCCACACGGGCCGGTGTGAATTCACAAGGCAGGAAGGATGAAATCAACGCGCGTCTCCTGTTCTGCGTGTGGTCGTCCGAGAACAGGGTGACTCTCCTTGGGACAGGGGGAGAGAAAACACATCGTTTTATAAGCGTTTTCGTGGGTTCAACAGTTTAGCTGCCTTTTCTTTTCTTTTTTTTTTTTGTAATTGCAAAAATCTAGAATATTGTTAAGTTTTCCATATTAGAAAACTCTGGACCCTTAATTGCTGCTTTTATGTGTGGTGTTGTCTGTTTCTGATAATTTGATTCAGATTTGTTCCAGTTTTCCGTTGTTCCATCCTGAGGTAATGCTTTCAAAAGGAAGAAACGGCTAAAGCTTTTTTCCTTGGTAACTCTCATTTGTACTTGAAACACACAGCTGCCATTTTACTGCTCACCTCAAGTCATCTTTGTCCAGTTTTTTCAGGTGTTTTTTTTTTTTTTTTNNNNTTTTTTTTTTTTTTTCTGAATTAGACTGGCTAATTGCAACTGCAAACCTTTGAGAAATTGCAAGATAACATTGAAAGAAAGAAAAAAAACCATCTAGCAATACTGGGTTGCAGTTGCATCTCTGGGAGTTTTATGGCTTGCATATTATTATGCATTTTATTGTTTTATTAGTTTGCTGTACAGTTTTAATATTTGAAAGCCTTAACCGAAACACTATTTTACATGAAAAAACAACTCTGATAAGGAAGGGTAAATTAAACATTACTATATTCCCAGCTGTTCTCAATTTTAATGACAAATCCAGGAGAAAAGCTACACTTTTCACAGGAAGTTTATATATCTTATTTTCCTGCCTATGTATGGCAATGAGAAGCTGTTGATGGAGAATAAAGTTTCAAATGTTGCTTTCTGTTCTATATAATATAATACAAGCGTATCTCTTTGCAAAAGCCACTTTAATTGTTTGTTTAAATTGTTCTTTAAGATCAAGAATACTTTCTATTAGGTTGAGCATTGTATTTTCTCAGATCTCCTTTGACTGTTTCGTTCAGATCATCAGCTTTGCCTTTGCCCTTTTCATTCCATTTGCTGTTTAATGCCAGTGAAATTCTGTAAAAGATGGAGATTCTGAGCAGAGTTTCAAGAGTACAAAGTCCCATTTTGCCATGCAGGGACAGAACAATACTCTTTGATGTTTACTGTTATAAATGCACCAAACCAGATTGCTTTGTCATTTTTAAAATGAATTCAACCAATAATAGTGCAGATAATAACCATCAAATGGAATTTGGTCCTTAGCAAGGAATGATCTATTTATTTAGTCCTTAGCAAGGAATGATCTATGAATATATAACATATATTCTTTATTCCCATGTATCCTTGCATCTTTAGGGCTTTTTAAAAGAAATTGAAAAATATATTTAGAATAGTCTTGTAATAGATCAATCCTATGACCAATAGCTATGAAAAGTTGTGAAATTACCTAATATAGGAAGCTTTGAATAGAATTCTATATTTTCTTTTTCTTCCATGTTTCTATTCTTGCTCTCCACCATCTGGTGGTGGTTGTTTTTTTGTTGTTGGTTTTTTTGCCTTATATTAGGTAACTCACACCTTAAGAAAAAATTACATTTAAAAAATGTTGCCTTAACAGTTTGTACTCGAGAGAATACAAGGGACACAGTATTTTAGTCAAAACCACTGAATATTGCTTTAGACTTTTCTTTTTACAGTGACACACACTAATCATTATGGGAAAATCTGCTTCTTCTGAAATTTTTAAAATTGCACTTCATTAAGCAATTGCTAGGTGATATATAAATGCTGATACACATGGATAACTATTTCATTGATGCAGCTAATTAGATAATATAAATTTAATTTCTGGTCACCTTTCCTACTTGCTTATCAGTAACTTCAATCATTGTACCATGTTTCTCACATTATAAGGCCGGGCCTTATTTTTTTTTTGACCCCTGAAAAAACGGCTAGGCCGTCTTTTCGTGGGTGAGTTAATTCCGCCCCTTGCATCCTCAAGTGGCGGGCGGCAACAGCTTGGATGTTCAGGAGACCTTCCGCCACCGTCGCTTTCCCTTCTCTATCGCTGGGCGCCCCAGGCTAAGCTGACAGGCGGGCCCTCCTTCCTGGTGGCAGAGCTCTCACCAAGGCAGCGAGTGCCTCCCCAC
>BHFT01067733.1:0-19963 GCA_004320025.1 Laticauda laticaudata | reverse complement strand
GTTACAGTGGGCTCTAGCACTTAAGTCATTAGAGATGAGTACTCCAAGATCCTTGACAGAGTTTGGATCATCAACAAAGTCTTGACTATTCAGCCTCTATTTTATTTTCTGATTTATTTATTTTTTGCCAATATGTAACACAGAGCATTTATTTATTGAGATTTGAAGTTGCCATTTCTTTGACCATTCTGATAGATTGTCAAGGTCTTTTTGAAGACCTTTTTGAACATTTTGCCAAGTTAGCAATCCATGAACAAAATTAATGAAAATTAAATTTTCATTTGTTTTGCTTCTGGGGGTGTTTTATTTGCTTTGGTTTGCATGTTACTCTTTTGGTTGACTTTTCTTTTTACTAGATTGTTTTTTAAGTAGTTTAATGGTCCACTTCAGGATACTTAGTTTTGCATAAATTCTTCTCAGCCCCAAGGAGCTCACAATCAACTGATCTCTCTCCCTCTCTCTCCTTCTTTCTCTCTCTCTGTATGTGTATCTGTGTTTGTTTCTCTTTCTCTCTTTCCACATTTCTCTTTTCATATCTCTTTCCACATCTTTCTCTCTCTCCTGGGGCATCTTCTCTACTCCCCTTCAATCCTGGTAGTCCCCCTGGGATACCTTGTTGAATTCCATTCAATTCCCATTCCCACTCCATCCTATTGTTATTGTTACTGTTATTGCTATTGCTATTGCTATTGTTATTGCTATTGCTATTGTTATTGCTATTGCTATTGCTATTGCTATTGCTATTGCCATTGCTATTCCATCCCATCCCATCCCATCCCATCCCATCCTATTCCTATTCCTATTCCCATTCCATTCTCTCCTATTTCCATTCCATTCTATTCACATTGCAACGGTCTCAATCCACTTTTGGAATCTCACTGGCTGTCCCAGAGCTTCCTCCCCACATGCTGAATGCACACAACAGGCTCAGGCAAAGGTTCCGCACATTTGGCAGGCAGGATTGGACTGGGCAGGCATTGCTCGGAGCAGATTTGGCAAGGAAGTCCCAAGATGGGGGCTCAGCAGTGCTGATCTGCCAGCCAGCCAGCCCTTCCTGCCTCCCTCTCCAGGGCAGAGACAGATGTCTTCCGTCATGGGCAATCAGCCTCATCAGGTGCCACCCTGGAACTGCCAAGCACTGATTGAGAGAAGAATAAGCAGCCAAACACCAGCAGCAAGGGGGAAGAAGGTGGCAGGGTGCCTGCTGCAGTGCACGTTGCCTAGCTTGGTAGTGTCTTGCCAGTCCCCCTTCTCCAACAGGGCCTGCTGGCTTGCAGGAACCTCCTTCAGGCTGGGTCATGAGCTTCAGGACTGCAATGGCTGCTTGCTCACTTGTAGCATGTTGGTTGTTCCCCACCCAAAATCCAGGGACAGATGGATGGAGGAAGCCTGAGCTAAGAAGCAGAGGTGAAAAGACACCACATCTGCCCAACACACGAGTCCCACATAGCTGCCATTGGACCTGGGTGAGGGTGAGGCTAGGAGGCTCCTCTCCCAGAAAGTGAACTGTGCTTGGTTCCCAGCATTGCATTGCTCGCACAGTCCTCCCATGGAAAGGAAAGGAAAGGAAAGAGGAAAGGAAAAAGGGAAGGAAAGGAAAAAGGGAAGGAAGGAAGGGAGGAAAGAAGGAAGGAAGGAAGGAAAGAAAGAAAGAAAGAAAGAAAGAAAGAAAGAAAGAAAGAAAGAGGCTCATTCACCTCATTCAGCTGATGCCATTGTGTTCTGGAGAGAAAGGAGACAGGCCACCAAGCTCTCATCATGGGTGAAGGTCTGCGCCTTTCACCTGCTGAGGAAAGAGCTCAAAGATTTGCCACTGTAACTCCACTGGGAGGGAGTGGAAGGGTCCCAACATGAGAGGCTGCACCTGCTTATAATTATGCATTGCTTTCAAGAGTCATGCTGTGATGACCTGGGGCGTGGCACAAAGGCAACACAGTCAAATAAGCAAGAAGTGTCCCTTTAATACTTCCAACTTTGCCCCCAATGTCTAGGTTACCAACGGCTGGAGAAAAAACTCCCCCAAGAGCAGTCTTTAAGTCCGAAATTCAGTCCAAAAACAAAGTACATGAAAACTATAAATAAAAATCCACACAAAACATGCTGCAGTAATTAACTTGACAGGGCAGGAGAAGGAATTGCAGACTTGAAAGTCCAGCAAAGCACACACAGTTGGGAAGATGCCAGGAACCTAGATAAGCCTCGACGATACCAGATAATTCACGATTTGCTGCCAACAACTTTGCTGTGCACAGCCTCTCTTTTTAAACACTGTTTTCCCAGCTGCAGTTAATGAAGGGAATCAGGGCCCTTTCCATCCCCATAAGCCACACAACTCATGTTGCTCACTTCTCCATTCCTTCCTACGTGCCCTAGAATGAAGAGGGGGTGGGCCTGGGTCTTCCTCTGAATTCCTTCTCCCTTGTCTACCTCTCCCTTGTTCTGCCCATCTGGCTTTTGCCCTTCCCCAGTTTCTTCCACAGCCACTGGAGCCACAGTCCTACTCGCTGTCAACTGCTCAGCCTTTCTCTCTGAATCAGACGTGCAGCATGCTCTTGGGCCTCTTGCCCCCCTCTCTCTAATTCTGCTCTGCTTCATCCAGCCAGGATGAATGGAAAGCACACAGGTACCTGGCACGAAGTGTGACATTTGGAAGTAATGCAATTATGCGTTAGGTGCAGCCTCTCCTTTGGGTCCCTTTAGTTCCCTCTCCCCAGCAGAGAGACAGTGGACTGAATCCCTGGGAAATCTTCAAGCTGTTTCCTTGGCTGGCAAAAGACACAGCCCATATTTGGTCTCCCCTATCTCCAACAGCACTCTGCTGGCCAAAAACAGGGCACACTGATGCCCCTATCTGGCCCATTTTTGGCCTCCCCCACCCCCAGTAGCACTTTGCCGACCAAAAATGTTGGCCTTACCTTCCAGTTCCATCCCATGGGGCTCATAAAGGTAAGTCCTGCACTGAACAGAAAGGTATGTGGGGCAATATAGGCGAGGCAGCCTCATGGTCCCACGTAGGCTGGATTAGTGGCTTCAGCATGCCGTATCCAAACCACAGGCTGTAGTTTGAGGAAGCTTGGTTTAATATAATAAAATAAAATGCCTACAGTTTACAAGCAGCTTAGAAAAGGTTATTTTCAGTTATCCAAGGAAAAATCACAGTATTAATTTTAGTTTATCTGGATACACGTCAATAGGAAGATGAATAAATTTTTCAGTTCCAATCATGACAAGAATATTATGTATTCATTAATTTATCAAGGACATAAACCTAGGTATTTCCAGCAATCAGTTATAATTTTCCAAGTATCATTAGATAATGCTGGAAGTTAATGGTGATATGTCTGAAGCTTAAACAACATGTCAAAGATTTTTATCTTTGGAAAATCAGAAATTTAAAACTTCTCATGACTCACATTTTCATATTCTTAATCATAGCTTGTGAAAGAGCTTGAAAAATTACAGCACAGAAATCAGAGAGGATAGCTTTACCACAAGGCTCATTGATTGATTAATCAATTCACGGTGTTTTAATACTTCCATGCACCAAATGACTCCTGGCAGCAAGCCTCTATAAGCATTTCAGTGTCCCCACAGAGCAAGAAAGAAAGGGAATGTTGTCTGATAAACCACTGTTTTTCTTTGCCCACAATAGTAGATTGGATATTAGAACAAAAATTTCACTTCTCATTCTTCCTTATTACTCATATGTTTTATATAATTTTGTCAACAAGAATAGAAAAGTGATATTTTAGATTCAATTTATTATTACAGGCTTTCCTGAAATATATACACATTTCTTACATAAAAACAGTGACTATCAGAATCAAATTTCACAATATTCACGTGTTGGACTTGAATCAAATTCAGAATAGAGCTGGAAAGGACCTTGAAGGTCTTCTAGTCCAGCCTTCTGCTGAAGCAGGAGATCCTATACCAGGGGTGCCAAACTGACAGCCAACGGGCCGGATGCATAATGTGCAGGCCACATTCCCACCCTGGGTCCACAAAGGCAAAAAAAAATAATATCACAAAACAACATGTGACATCACATGACACGACTGAGTTTGACACCCATGTCCTATACTATTTCAGACAAATGACTGTCCAATCTCTTCTTAAAAACTTCCAGTGATGAAGCACCACAACATCTGAAGGCAAACTGTTCCATTGATTGATTGTCCTCACTGTTATGAAGTTTCTCCTCAATTCCAGATTGCTTCTCTCCTTGGTTAGTTTCCATTCAGTATTTCTTGCCTGCATCTGGTACTTTTGAAAATACCTTGACACCCTCTTCTTTGTGATAGCTTCTCAAATATCGGAATATTGCTATCATGCTATCATGTCTCTTTGGATAATTACCTGTTATTTATTATATTTAAATAAACTGATATTTATAGTTATTGATTTATTGATAAATACATACTTGTTCGGATTCTCATATCTTAACAGCATAAACACAAAGCTTTTTATCTTTAGTACATAAATAACAGGATAAAAATTGATAGAAATCTCTTTGTGTTAACTTTTTGCCATGTTAAATAAGTAACAGACGTTAATTAACAAAACCAGAAGAGTAAATGGTTAAGAAGAAAGAAGGAAAATTGAGCCCATACTTATTTTTTTGCTACCATTTCATGATTTTGGGCAATCATGTAATCTGATACTTTTCTTCCCAAATTGAAATGTGATTTGTATTATGCCAATGGTGGTGAATAACTAATTTAAGTAATGAATTAACTGCCTACAAATCAAGGTATGATACATATTTATTTATTATTAGTTTATTTATAAATTTTATTTGCTGCCCATCTTATATCCAATAACTATACATATAAATTTAAAGCAGGGGTGTCAAACTCACATCCTGACAGTGGCTTCACATAGCGTATCAAACTTTTTTCCCGTTTGCTAAACTGGGCATAGGCATGGCCAGTGTATGACGCATCTCTGACAGCCCTGATTTAGATGGATGATGGAAACATGTACTTTTATCTTAGAATTAATGGACTGGAAAGAATAATATCTCATGAATGCTACTTGTCTTCTGTTAATCCACACATTTCAATTCCCACTTGAATATTTATGAAAGGTTAAATTAAAATTATAGTATATTTATATTTAAATTATAGCCTTAAGTATGGGCTGCAGAGAGGGAGGGAGGAAGGGAGACATGATTGGATTTGATTGGGATTGGGAAATCCCCAAAATCTGACATGAGATAGGGAATTTTATAAATGTTTATGTTTAAAATTTAATAAATAATGAATAATTGCCAATCCTTTTCACAATCAAATGAAATATATGTGGGTAAATAATTCAGAAAATTATAGAAGTCAGAACACTTGAGATATATTCAGTCTCTGGGATTAATATGCTTAATATTAAAAAAAAAACTCTGTATGGCTCAACAAATAATCTGAGACTACTTGCCAAAACATTTTTTGTGCCACTTTACAGCTGTTCAGTGCATTGATCAGATGAATTTTTGGCACCATTTAAATAATTTTAATTAAAAATAATTGAATTTAATTATGTTAATGTTAATTAAAACTTATAAATGGTAAGACAGACATCATCATATAAAATGTGCAGCTTGTTTCCCTAAGCACCATAACACGAACTCAAACAATGGCCCGAGTATATATGGTCATTAAAGCTTATGACAATTCAGCTACCTTGCTCTGAGATCTCATATAAAAAAGCTGAGTTATTATTAAATATTATGTTAGATCTTAAAATATTTTGTTTTCTTGTACAAGAGTTCATAACTTAACTTTATTCACCTTGATCAAAATGAATTTCTGCCAAAGAGACAAATTAAAGAGAACATGAGAATAATTCTGGACACTCTGGAATATTCTGAGGCACACCCTGAAAAACAAATGGCTTTGATAGTTTTAGATGCACAGAAAGCCTTTGACAATGTGAATTGGCAATTTATGTTATTACAGCTGGAGCAAATGGGCTTTAGTAAGAAATTCATTCAAGCCATAGGAGCTATATAACAGAAATAATAGATAATCAGAGTTGGAAGGGACATTGTAGGTCATCTACTCCAACCTCCTGCCCAAGCAGGAAACCCTGCATTATTTCTGACAAATGGCAGTCCAATTTCTTCTTGAAAGTCTCAAGTGATGAAGCTCCCACAACTTCTGAGGGCAAGCTATTCAAATAAGAATCTTGCATGTTCTGGAAGGCTACTGAGATTTCTACATTTTTTTTTAAAAAAAAGTAATTTGGAGATGACATACTTTGAAGCCTCTGTGCACCCTTATATTATGCATCCCAAAAGTTGTTGAGTTTATATTTCATTGTCCTATAAAATGATAGGATCTTTCATAAAAGAGTTAAATATGGCCTCAACAAGTTTTCTAAGAGCAAGGAAACTCAGTCTAGAAGAAAATGTTGACTGCTGTGTTCATTTATATCTTGTTCATTTATATCTCTATCCTATATTTATTTATTTATTTATTTATTTGTTTACTTATTTATTTATTTATTTTATTTGTCAAGCAAGTATTAGATAACAGGTATAAGTATAAGCATGGTTATGAACGCATGAAATGGATATGAATAAAAAAGAAACAATAGGACAGGGACGATAGACACATTTGTGCACTTATGCAAACCCCCTCTAGACCCCTTAGGAAAGGGGTGAGGTCAATAGTAGACAGTCTACGATTAAAGTATTTTGGGTTTGGGGAAGCAACCACAGAGTCAGATACAGTATTCCAGACTTCAAGAAACCCAAGAGAGTGTTTGGGAGCACTTTTTCCACTTCCTTATCAGAAGTGTATGTGGAAAATTAAGCTGAAACTTTCAATTATTCAACAAGTTTTATGCATATGCAAAGATTTGAAATTGTGTGTAGCCCTGGTCCCTAATCACTACCCATCAAAATTCCTAACATGCTTCAATGAATTCTGCCATACTATCATACATTTGACTTGAAAATCATATTCAAGGCATTGAACTATAAAGGCAATGCATATTTGTATCACATTGTCCTAACTTTCACATAGATTTGATGTGCTCCTGAGATCACCAAACTCAAGAATAGGTGGGATTACCTTTGGGGGTTATTTTCAGGAAGTAGGATGGCTGGATTATTTCTTTTCAGTAAGGAGAACTCAATCTGGGAAGAGACAGGCATAACTGGAAAACAAATCAATGTCTATTCCAGTTGGTTCTGTTTTCTAATGACAAAAGCTATTGGAAAGAAGAGGTTAAGTATTAACATATTAAAGAGAGAGTAAATTCTATGAAATGAAGTTTTTCTCTAAGTATAAGCCCTTTTTACAATTCCCTTAATCAAAAACACTGAGTATTTGAGACTTAATTATATCCATTCTTATGAGCAGAGTAATTTAGCATTATGCAATACTCTTGTTAGACTGACCTCCAGAAGAAGGCAATCAAAATTACATTAAAATGTTATCAATTTTCAAAGACTAATACAAGCAGAAGTAAGTAGATAGAACATCAACCAGCAGCTAAATCGCTTATTTATATTTAGCCAATATATTACTGAGGTTTTATCTACTTTATCTATGATTATCTTTTTAACAGATGTGATTTTTCTTTCTGATGCTTTCAATTATTTCTTTTTAATGATTTCTGCTAGATACTGATGTAACTGTGGTTTTACTTCCATCTTGAGTTCTGCAGCACAACACCAGAAAAACTATGATTAAGTAAACTAGTCATGCCAGTAATATAAGGATATGACTAACATGCATAAAGAATGTGAAAAAAATCATTTTCAGCCACTCTTCCATAATTTACTATCCTATTTCCCTATGGTTTGTCTTTTTATTCATTTTTTTCCTTTAAAGGCAGCCTTGTTGGTGTTATGAAAAAGCAAGATTGTGAAATGACTTTAAAATATTTTAATGGGAATCATTAAATATCAGCAGCTAAGAACTACTTTACCATAAACTACAGTGATTTTCAAGAGGCCTATAGACTGATTTTTTTTGCAAATTCTGACTAATGTGTTTCCTCTGGGATTATGACTTAAAATATGTATAAATTGGCACAGAATTATCCTTCCTATTTAAAAGAATTGTCCCTGAATTCACCTGGGAAATTCATAAGTTCTCCAAAAGTTTGCCAGTGGGAAGTTTTACATTAGTAACAATATACTATAATTCTTTGTATCCTCATTGTAGTTGATGATACGTTCCTTATAGTAAGCTAGCCCTAACTTTGTTTGAGGGCATTTGATAGGAAATGGAAGCTATTATCAAAAGATAAGAAGGGTCTGTAATGTGGAAGGACGCA
This sequence comes from Laticauda laticaudata, assembly GCA_004320025.1. Classification (NCBI taxonomy): domain Eukaryota; kingdom Metazoa; phylum Chordata; class Lepidosauria; order Squamata; family Elapidae; genus Laticauda; species Laticauda laticaudata. Next base: position 11,680 of record BHFT01067733.1, on the reverse strand, counting down.
GAAATAAAAGCAGGCCTTTTTTAAGAAAAAAATCACTGTATCCAGGCACAAGGACATTTCTTAGCAATTGTCATTCAGCTAGGCACCTATCCATGTGAAAGAAATGCTACTACAGTTTCTGGAAGATAACGCAGCTTAAAAAATCTCAGACAAATTTATGGATAGAAGTAATTTCAAATTATAATACCAAAGAGATGCTGTAAATTATGAGTCCAACTAATATTTTTGGAGGTTATTGTAATTGAGAATCAATATATTACATACAGTATAGTGTTAGGGTCAGGAATAAAAAAAAGAGAGAGCCAGTTTGTTTTAGTGGTTAAAGATCAGGCGAGAAACTGAAAGACTGTGAGTTTCAGTTCCCCCTCTCCCTAGCCATGAAAACCAGTTGCATATTAGGCCAGTCACTCTTTTTCCATCCAACTCACTTCACAGGGCTTTTCCCTCACAGTGGGGAAAGTGTGCATTAAATATGTTCACCACATGAGATGTTTATAAAAATAATAAAGAGTGAGCTATAAAATAAATAAATAATAAATTCCTCCTTCTTGTAATATGGATGCTCCTTTGAGACATAAGAAGAGGGAGAAAGCAGGCAAGTCATTTCCTAACAATGCTTTGCAATACGATGTACAGTGCTTTGAGTTGTTTATAAAAATAATAAAGGCAAGATATAAATACATAAATAAATATTCAGTCAGAAACTGAAATTTGGTCATAACCACTGCCACTGTTTTCAGACAGTTTTTCACCAGGTTCCTAGAACTATTCTAGGACCTGTGGGTTCTGGGAATTTAGTCACGTCTGGCACTTACTCGGAGCCTGACACATCACTGGGGCTGTGGGACTGATGGACGTGTGGATGACTGTTGTTTATGCTGAATTGTTGAGATGGAAGATGAGAGGCATGGGAGCTGCCCAGAACTGTGTTTGTTTTAATGCCATGGATGCTAGCTTCGCTAGACAGCTGAGAGGCATATGGACACTAATCAATCATCAGACTTATTTCCGGACTGCACGTTGATGTAAACCACAATGTGGAGACTTGGAGATATCAGTTGGTGGAGGGTTATGATCCTGATTCAGATAGATGGAGGGGAATGGGAGGTAGGTAGGATACAGAAGGGATAGATAGCACCGGGAGATAAAGGAATGTAAATAAAGATTAAGCAATGACAAATAGGCACAGAGAGGAAGCACAGGAGTAGATAATGCAGCAACAGATGTCAAGTTGTTAGCTGAGATGGACTAGAGCACAGTATAAAAGGCACTGAGAGGCAGGCGCTGTTAGTACTGACTTTAATCAGGAAATATCATTTTTGCTTATCAGGACTGGAGCTGCTGTAATAAACTTCACCATACCAATTGTGAGTAGAATGATTTATTAGTGAGATACTCCAAGAACCAGTTGGAGCTGAAAGGAGCCTCCTGCACAAGAATTGGTTGGTCTGCTGTGTAATTCCTACAGTAATACATTTAAACTCCATAATCAGACATTCCTTCACATACTCCTTTCAAATTTGGAAATTTGAATATGTCTTCCCCAACAGAAATTATGATTGGTAGAGGAAATATTTTGGGGATCGAAAAAGGAGAGAATGTGGCAGAGGGGAAGAAAAATTAGAATAATTTTCTCATAAATTATAACCCTAGATTATGTAAGTTTTGGGCTGTCTTCTCAGTTTCTAGTACAGCACTAATTTCTGCTCTACCTAGTACCTACCAACAACCATACTAACTCTTAGAAGTGTGACCATGCCCTCAAAAGATGCACCTCCTGAAGCGAACTCAAGCTTGGCAATACAAGATGCTGTCCATTATTATTTGGATCCTTTGCTCCAAGGAGCCGGCTCAGTGCTGTAGAAACAGATGGACAAGAGGAAGCAGAGATAGCCAAGAATCCTTATACAATATACACATTAACTATGTTTGCTGAGAATTTCATTCCTGGATTTAAACAGAACATTAGATATCCAGTTTTCTCTAAAAATCCAATATAATATTCTAAATGAGATTTATTCAGAATTTGAGGGAAGGGATTGGTCAGTTAACTACAGGTAGCAAATTATAGCATCTCAGGGGAGATATTCAAGTTTATTCTTTTTATTTATGTATTTATTTAAGTCAAAGAGTGTATCAGCTACTGTTACATAATAAACAACTAAATGAGATATAAAGACTTCTGAAATTTCAATGAATAATGAATGACATTTGCACAGAAAAGTGGAGGAGTGAGAAATTTCAGTTTATGAAATAAATTTTCATAAATTTATGAAATTTCAAATGAACTGCACAATTTTCTGAAAACTTTTCTAGTTTCTAAAATGAACATTTACTGTAAATCCTCTTAAAATTATGCACTATATCTAGAATTTATTTTCAGTAATCAGTAATAGTATCATAAACAGAAGTCATTTCTTATATGTTAATAGTAACTATACTATTTTTTTTAAATCTACATGTAAATATATTATTGTATCAAATCTCTGGATTCCAAAGAAAGTGACTTCATAATTAAGCTACAAGTCACACACAGCAGCAGATGGAGGATGTGTAAAAATGGTGTCAGAATGCACTTCTTTCTCAGACAGAGCAGAAGGCATTATTCCCTCACCAACCTGTGGGCAGTGAAAGTGATGACACAATGCAAGATAAAAGAGAGAGGCAGAATGTGTTAAAATATAGACAGATTGTGTACAGTCCTGTGTGTAATGGAGCATAATAATTTAATCACTAGAGCCAACCAGACTTAAATAACTGGATGGTATTAGGAGTTGTTTTTGCATTATTTATTAATAAATACAGTAGCAATCTGCTAACTTCTTGGAAGATTTGTCCCTCAGACTTTTTATTGCAAACTGTGTCAGATTATGTACCAAAACAGCCCTGCAATTTTTCAAAGGTTTTCTTCAAGGAAAGAATAGTTCTTTTTTTCTACATTTTTAGATAGTACTTGTGGATTTCTTCAAATTCTCTTTGCTGCCTTTGCTGATTTATTTCTTAACTATGCTACTTTTATTGTATAAATAATACAGGCACTATATTGAAAAGTATTAACTTTACAAGAAGTAAAACATTGCATAACCATTAGTGCAGAAATTATAGGAGGCATTGGAAAAAATTACATAGAAGTTTTGCAGAGCCAAAATCAAACATATAAATGTGTCTATGAACTGAAATATTCATGGATAGCTAACATTCAGGTTGTTATTTCCATGAAATAAATAATCCAAAATGGGTTGTTACTCATCATTCATGACTGACATCAAATATCAAAATCTATTTGCATTGCCAAGAAAAAACAACAACCTGTCATCGGGTTGTATATTGATGGCACATTATCTTCTTAATTAATGAAGACCCAACATGTAAGATGTTGGGTCTTCATTAATTAGGAAGATAATGTGCCATCAAGTCAGTGAACACAGAGAAAGATTTCCTCCAAGGAGGTTCTGTCTTCTACCAGGTCCTTCACATTTTCCGATTGTGCAACCATCGCCACTATAATTGAGTCCTCTTTTTTCTTTCAGTCTTTCTCAGAATAATAGATTTCTCAAAAAAACTAACTCTGCATAACATGCCCAAAATATGATACTGTGAGCCTGGTCATTTGTGCCTTGAGTGAGACTTTGGATTAATTTCTTCAATGATCACTTCATTTTCTTGGCTGTTTGTAATATATTCAAGAGTCCTTCCCTGAAGATCAAGAGCATTTTATTTTCTTTCTCTGCTTCTTGTTTAAAGTTCAGTTTTCACTTCTCAGGGAAAACCATTGCCTGCACATTCTGATCTTTATAGAGATAGGCACATTCCAATGTATGAATATCTTTCCCAAGGCTTTAATAGCTTCTTTACTTTTGTACTGGTCTGAGATGCATTGTCTGATTCCTTTTTCCTTTGATATCAATAGTTAATCCTAAAAGGCAGAAGCTATCCTTCACTTCAATATCTTCATAGTCAATTCTAAGGATGTTTCCTATCTCTGTCATGAGTATGGTCTTCTTAATAATTGATCTTAGTCCAAGTGATGGGATTCAAAAACTTTTACTACCAGTTTGTGGGTGTGGCTTGCAGCGAAAGTTTACTGCAAAATCCTCATTCTCTCCCCACTCCTGGGGGAAAGTTACTGCAAAATCCCATTCCCTCCCACCCCACTAACCTGATTTCCAGCTCTGTTCTCCTGTGCAGGGCAACAAAAGAAGATCCAGTCAATCAACCAGGACTCAGGAGGCAGAGAATAGATGGGGGTGGGGCCAGTCAGAGGTGGTATTTGCCAGTTCTCTGAACTACTCAAGATTTCCGCTATCTGTTCTCCAGAACTGGTCAGAACCTGCTGAATACCACCTTTGTCTTAGTCCCACTTTTTTTTATTGTGCCCCTTGGTTCTCATTATTAAATCTTGCTAAATATTTGCATTTTCGGTTATTAGAATACTATAACCAGCATTGCTATTGATGGTTCTGCCTCCAGTTTTAAACCATGATCATCTTCTTCCAAGGTTGAATAAATCAGGAAGAGAATATAACTTTGTCTCATTGTTTTGCCATCTTAAACCTGTCTGTTTTGTTTGTACTTTTTTTTAATCATTAAGTATGTGTGTGTATGTTTTGATGTTTTGCTTATAATGTTACTTAATCAATAAAAATTAGTCTAAAAAACCCCAAGAATTTCAATAGATTTCTAGATTATATGCCTTTGAATAAGAAGCAATATTTTAGAAATAACATTGTATTATGTTGTTGATAATTCAATGGAATTAATACTTTATGTAAACATATTGCTCAATTTTAAGCTATTACATTTATTAGCTGAAATACAGGATTTTCAGATATTTCTATTTTATACATGTGGACAATAAAAAGAAAATTACAATGTAAAAAACCCTTAATGTTCTACATTGTACAACAAAGATGCCTATGATGGATAACTGTAATGAATCAAATTTTCCATTTATTCGTATTAGTATACCTACATATGTGAATATATATTGTGTGTGTTTTTTCTTTTTTCAGCTTTTCCCCACTTTTCTAATTGTATGGATTCTTTGTCTTGTTTTTTGTATATGGTTAATTTAAAAAGATTAATACTTTCTGTATATCATCTAATGAAAGCACATAACCAAATAATTTACTATTGGATACAATAATATACTTAATATTGCAAAAACAATGACAAGAAAGGTTTAAGAAATATTTTTACTTATTTAATTTGATTAAATAAGATGATCATCAGATTTGTCAACTTAATACCAATATCTTAGAGGACATAGCAGGCATCCTATAATAAGTTCAGCATGGCAAAATTTGTATTTGGACTTTCCAAGGTGCTAAGTCAAAATACTAGCTGACTGATGAGATGTTGATATGAACTTCTCATATGAAAAGTACCGTGTTCTACATATTACCCTATGGATATTTTGAATGACCTCATGTATTCAATTCTTATATTTAAATTTTAATTTTCAGACTTCATGATACTTGATTAATTAGCATTCTCAACTGATTTAAAGTACCTATGTGATAGAAACATGATATTTATAGATTTTTATACATAAAAGAATGGTAACCAACATGCATACTGTATTGGCAGAGTGTGCTACGAAATTGAGATGGGTTTTATAGCTTTAATTCATACTGCTCCTTAAAAAAATGGAAAAATTATATGATATAAACAAATGACTAAGTCCAGACAGCTAACATATACAATTGCCATATTTGCATTTTAAAATTATGGTGATATAATGTAACTAATCAATCTAAAATAATATTTCATGACATGATCTTACCCATGTGCAATAAAGAGAATGGGCTATATTCTACTCAATTCATTTAATTATATTTTTGGCACAACGTCATAAAATGTAGTGGTGCTGAGGATGTAGATGTCATGTTCCTTCTTTGCAGTCATTTGCTGCTACTGAAGAAAAGTGGTAATTTTGCTATTACTAAAATGCTATTGAACCAAGCAGGTGAACATGTAAAACAAACAAAACCTTTAGAGTTTGTTTTTTTTAAAAAAACCATCCACTGAACACATATAATATAGAACAGTGGTGGGATTCAAATTTTTTTACTACCGGTTCTGTGGGCGTGACTTGGGTGTGGCAGGGGAAGGATACTGTAAAAAATCTCCAGTCATAGGTGGTATTTACTAGTTCTCTGAACTACTCAAAATTTCTGCTACCAGTTATCCAGAACTGGTCAGACTGCTGAATACCACCTCTTGTATGGAGCACTTCATTTTAAAAAAAAGTAAACAAAAATATTCTGTACAGCCCTGTATCAGATTCACCCAGATGCAAGATTTCAGAGCAAAGTTGTTTGATTTAAGATGTATTTCCATTTACTGTGAAGGAGTAAATGACTCTGATTCCATTTCATTCCATATCTGAATTTTGCTAGATCTTTATCCTAGATTCTTTTCTTGGAAGATTTTTCAAAAATTAAAATAATAATAATGAATCAAGTTGATGGAAGTGACTTAACAGGCAGATAACTCTTAAATCAGGATTATCGCTATGATCAAGTTACTATCAGTTATCCAATCATATTCTTTGGTGGTGGGATAATGTTCATTCATTTTAATTGCTTGATTGTGCCATGTGTCTACCCCATTGTTGACAGTCTCTCATCCTGACTGATTCTGTGAGGGTTTCACAAACTGCATTGCTGAATTATTGTGACATGCTGCCATTTAAAATCAATTTTTGTCAGAAAACTATTTTTGGGGAAATGAACTAAGCATGTTAAATCTCCATCTTTGTTTACATAATGTGCCACTTCTATCTTGTAATAACTTTTGTATGCAATGGTTTGTGCTGTTGGTTCTTACTTTTGATAGGTGACATTCAGATCTATTTCTAGATTGTAATTGTTTGTTGTAGCTACCAAGTCTGAGTTCAGTATTATTCAATTATCATGCCACTAAAATAAAATGATCCCAGAGTTCCCTTTCACTCTGTAATTATATGATTCTTCCTTGCCAAAGATGAAGATAACAAGTGCATAAGGAAGACCTACCAAATGCTGACCATTAAAGTCTGAACTGAACTTCAGCTCTGTGGAGACTTAATTTTCTCACCCCAACTGTGCATTCACAAAAACTTGGAAAATATTTCTCTTCAGTAATGTCTATTTTCTGCCAAAATTAACATTTTAATTTCAAAAGAAGGTCAAAAATATTTCAATTAAGGTTTATTTATGCAAATACAGTCACCTGCCATAATACCAAAAACACCCTTAGAGTGTTCACATTAGGGTCTCTTGCGAAATATTCCCTTTAAAATTTATCTCCTTCTGGAGCAACATCCTATACTTCAGACTGATAAGGTCAATTGCAAATGGTGATTCTGTTGGGAGTAAAGATGGAATTCAGACCACATTGTACAAAATAAAAAGTTCATGTAGTGATACAGTACTGGAGCCATTAAGCCAACTAATTCCCAGACAGGAGGAAAAATAGTGCATAAATGTTTATTTTATCTATTTCATAAGGGAAAGCACCTAATATGTATTATGGGAGGGGATTCTGGTGATATGCTGCTACTCTTTTTAAAGCCTCAGCAGGAAAAAGGGAAATAGTTCCATTGTCTCTGAACAGCTGTTATAGTAGAATAATCATATTAAGAATATTTAATGAATAGGGGCTTCCGGTTTTGAGCTTCTTCAGTGACAGACAGAAATCTGCAATCGTGCACAGTTTTGGTCTGGGCTCGCTGCTGGACCACCCCGAGCTGACTGGTTTTGGGACTAAGCCACCCCGTAGAGGTGGTGAAAAGGGGAGAGACTGCCAGCGGGGTTGAGGAGAGCCACATCTCTCCTCCTCAGCTGGCCATTACTCCCTTTCCCAAAGGCGGTTGCAGTGGTGGGTCAGAAATGGCCACCTCAAAGAAGAACTTGAACAGAAAAGAATGTGGAGGGAGGAAGATAAGAAGTGAAAGTTCTGCTGACCGGGTTAAAATTGCAAATCAACAAACTCAAAAAAGTAACAGTGTTCCCAAAGAAGATTCAGAAGCAGCGAGGAAAGTTGAAAAGGGAAAGGTTTGGCTTTTTTTTTCTTCTCTCCCTTTCCTATATTTGACAACCAAAAGACTTAAATAAGAATCAGGAAAAAAATCCACTTTGACATCAACAGGCAATTAAGCTGAAAATAAAATAAAATGTCAAAGGGATAATAAAGATTTCTGGACATTAAAAAAAGTTTTTATGAACAGGAAGGAGAGAAAAAGAATAAAAGGGCAGGATCTGGAAAAAGGAGGAGACTTGCCTTGAATTAAAAGGAATCTACAGTTAAATTTTAACAAGACTTTTTAAAAGATACATTTTAACTGAAACTTTGGTAACTAAATTGTAGAACCCCAGGAAGAGAAAGTGAAAAAAAGCAAAAAGAAACAGCTTGTGTGTATTTGGATTATTTGGTGATCATTGGACTCTTGTTATTGCATTTGAATGACTAAAATTAATCGGGTGGTTGTTTCAAAAATTTACTATGTTATGGCACTACTTCTGGATGATTGAAAATGGAACTTAAAAAGTACAAAGAAGATGCACAAGAAGGGAGAGGCTCTTTCGCGCTTCATTTTTCAATTCTTAGAAATGGAGATTTGAGCAATGAGGAACAACAAGAAAACGACTGCAAAACAAGAAGACTGGACAAAGAAGAAGCCATCTTTAACAACTAATTCTATGTGGGGAAGAAAAAGGAAGGGAGAAAGAGAATGGAGAATTTAAAACTTAAAAAAATAACCAAAGAAAAGAAAAATAATTCAAAAAATAAGTATAATATTGGAAAGCAACAGAAGAGGGGAATACAGAAGAAATAGAGGTAGACGAGACAAGGGGTAAAAATGGGAGAGGAAGAGAGGAAGAAGGAAAGGAAAGAAGTTATAAAGGACAGAAACAAGAGAAACAGGCCTATTTCGAAATAATGGGTGAAAATGGAACTGAAAAAGGGATTCTATAAAGATACATAAGATTGTATTCGTATATTAGTATTAGAAATATTTTAGAAAATTAGAAACAATGTATGATTTAAAATGTGGGATAAAATAGCTATTGTAATTCTGTGAAAATGTTTGTTAATAAAATAAATGAAATAAAATAAAATGAGAGAATTGAATTAGGAAGGGACAGAAACATTTTAATTAGTTAATGTTTTACAAAATAAAAGTGATGGGGGAGTTAAATAATGGAAAACTTATAAACTGTTCCCATAGAAGTGATGATATTTAATGAACAGTAATGTTAAAGAAGTTAAGATTTTAATGAATATTAATATTAATAATAGAATTGAATTGGAATGGAATGTGTTGTTTTAATTAAATATATTTATAATCCTTTTTTTTTCTTTTTAAAAATATTAGGTTGTTATTTAAGAATTGTACCAAGCAGAATCCAAACTGAAGTTATGTATTATATTGAATCTTAAAACTTTAAGATAATATTTGAAGCTTAAATAAGAGTTAAATGGATAAAATGAAAATATATAAAGGTGTTCACACTCCAATCACGAGAAACTTTGTTTTAATGAAGAAAGATAATATGAAATTGAAACAGGACAGACAAAAAAGTATAGATATAAGGATTTGAAATCGGATATGAGATAATTAAAATAAAATTAAGAAAAATTAAAAGACGGGAATAAACTATGTAGAAAATGTAAAAACAGTAATAAGATATGGAATTGAACATAAAAATGAGCATGAAATTGAATTTGTGTCTGTACAAAGAAATGTAACCTGGGATCACACTACTTTCAAAAAAGATGTTTTATTTGTATTTCTTTGTGAAAACTAAAATAAAATTTACCAAAAAAAAAGAATATTTAATGGACAGGAAAAAAGATCGAAGTTTGGATCCAAGTTTAAACAGATATCCAGAGCTGGGATAGTTAAATATATCACCTGCCTTCTGTGAAAATTAATGCATTTGATTTATTTTTCTTTTACTGTCCTTTTACTCCTTTTATTGTCAAGGAGACTACAACATAGAAAACAGCTGCTCTAAAAATACCTCTCACGTTTCATATCAGGTGCAAGTCAGCAGGCCTGAGACTGAGGTGACAGATCTTCTCAATTCCTCCCTTAGCTTGGTAAAAATAATTACCTGTACAAATCTTCAAAACAACTGGGAGGGGGAGGGACATACACACACACATGACAAAGTTGTCCAGTCAGCCCTCACTCGGGCAAACATCTACCCTGGTGGATGGAAAGCAGGCATTTACATTAACCCACTCATTTCTCCAGCCTGACAAAGATTCTTCTTCAGTCCAGATATAATAGTTGATCTTCAATGCTTTTATATGGGAGATTCTAAAAATATTCCATAATAAATCAGAGCTATCCTTGTGCTGATACTCCAATTGAATCAATTCTACACTGTTCCTTTTATAATGATATTCAAGGAAGATTCATCTTCCTTCTGTTGTTCCATGAGCCAAGTTATTCTAAGGGAATTCATGCGAATTCCATCTTAAGGCTAGGTCACACTGGCCAACGGATGCAAAACGTATGTAAAAAGGACAAAGCGAATGAGCAAATTTTCCATCCGTTGTTATCCTCTCTCAAAAGTGCCCCAAATTTGCTTAAACAGAGCAGACAACAACAGAAAGGAACAGACGTGGGGAGGATGTAACGGGAATGTAAAGCGGACGTTCATAGGAAGCCTAGCGGATGAAAGCGGATGGAAGCAGATGACACATCCGCAGGGCTTCCGGGGCTAGAACAGCGAAGTCGGACACATTAGCGAAAGAATAGGATGAGTAGCGGATGGCGTAATAGCGGCATATGATAGAATGCATCAGGGACGCCTAAGAGATGCAGATAGCGGAGCCTAACGGTAGCAAAGCCGTTTCACTGTGCGCATTTGCAGCGGAGATAATTGGCATAAGCTCCGCATATGATTAAAAGAGATGCGATTTGCAAGCAGTCAACATTCAGAGAAAGACCTGCTCAGAGACATCTTGAGAGACACCATGGAGAAGAGGGCAAACTGTGCCTACTCCCCAAAACCCCTGGCAGAAGACAGAACCAGCCAATACCACCCTACTGTTGCGAACTCTAAAGCTGCCTGGTCTGCTGAATGCGCTGCTGCTGCGTGTTGCTGAGTGCTGCTGGTACTTCTCCTGCTGCTGCTGCTGCTCTGTGCTATCCCTGCTGGTTGTTGCTGGTCTTCTCCAACGTGCTGCCTGCTCGGCGTTGAGTGGACCAGCCCAAGCGCCTCAAAGCCCATGCTGCGAGAAGGCCCTGAAAGCCCCCTGCAAGAGGAGGAAGAAGCAAGCGCAAGGAGACATGCAGGGAGAGGAAACAGTACTCCCATTTCCGGCGAGGACCATGAGGAGGGAGGTGCTGGGAATGGCTGAGGAGAATGAGTACCTGTGGCGACAGGCCACAGACCTCTATCGGAACCCACAAAGCGAAAGCAGAGGAATGGAGAGAGATATGCGGAGAAGCCTGGCTAAACAACTTCAGATGTCTCTCTCCGGGTGGTGGAAAGCATATGCACACCTAGTAGGGCAAACCTGCACCTGAAGACTCCGGCAGGCCGCTGTCAAGTCTAAATTGAGCCAGGAAACCTATCTTAAAATGGCCACGGTGGCAGCTTCCTGGAGGGTGAGATCCGCACAATGAGAGACACCCCTCTGTGCAACCTTTTTCTCCCTCAGACAGCCCACAGAGAGG
>BHFT01067730.1:0-24715 GCA_004320025.1 Laticauda laticaudata | reverse complement strand
TGATGGCGGCTACCAAAAGGAGCGTGCGATGATCCATGGTGGAGAAGAATGGATGCTGTTGAAGAGCAAGAGCAAGGTTGAAGAGGTCTGCATACCAGGGCTGCTGGACTGAAAGTGAGATCCAGGTGATTTCCTCCCCCTTTTTTTAGGAAATGTTGGTTTTCCGCTAGGTGTCCTTTCACATACTCCAGACATCCTAAATATCTGAGATACGTCTCCTATACAAACGTTTTTTTCCATTTTAGTGCTTTGTATGTGAGCTGCATCCACTTTCATCCTTTCTATGTCCGTGCTACTATCGCTGCGTGTCCGTTCCACGTCCATTTCGCTTCCTCCCTGTGTCCGTTTTCCACTGGAGCAGATGCGAGTTGCGCGAATGCGCAGTGGATGCCTAGCAGATATAGCGGATGCGTAACGGATGACGGACGTCTATCGGATGTTCCCCATATGCGTAGCGGATGTCTAACGGACGCGTTGGATACATTTTCTGCTCAAAAAGTTTTGTGCAGTTCAAAACTTTTTGAGCGGATGAAATCACAGTAGACGGATGCTGGACGGATAGAGTATGAAACACGTATGAGTACACAACGGATGCATCGCATTTTCCAACGGATGGCAAACTTTTTTGTCCGTTTTACATCCTCTTTGCATCCGTTGGTGCAGTGTGACATGGTCTTTATGTCGGTTTCAGACAAATATACAGGAGTATCAGTTCCTATGGTCTGTGGAAACCCAAAATTATCTATGGGTGAAAGGTGGATCTGGACTAAGGACCACTTTGTCTGTGTGAAAAATACAGAGCTCCTGTCTAACTGACAAGGCTACTAGATCCAAGATGTAATTGGCCGATGTAATGAAAACCACCTTGTACATTAGGAATGGAGACGCATGGTCTACAAGGGATCAAAGGGAGTTTTCTTGAGTGCAGTAAGGACCTTGTTGAGGTCCCACGTGTGGTATCAATGCACTACAGGAGGCTGTAAGATTGTAGCCCCATGCAAGAAAATGGCATATGCGTGGGTGATGAGAGATGGACTGCAAGTCTCTCCTAGTGATGACCGATGCTAAGGCCTTCCCTTTTATTGTTTATATGAACAATAATCAAATGCCATATAAATAACACTGCTGTCCAACAAGTGTTCCTCTGAGATGGAGAGCCAGGGCCATCAGAACCTTCGTAAGAACCTAGGGCAGATGACAACCCAAAGGACAGTGCAATGTATTCAAAACATTGAGTATTATAACAAAAACTAAGAATTTTGCTATGTGAGGATCTAATTGGAATGTGGGGGTGGGCCTCCACTAAGTCAATGGAGGGTAGAAAATCATCCCTTCTGAAGCGCAGAAATATGGAATTCAGTATACTCATCTTAAGCCTCCTATGAACTATGGATCAATTAAGTCATTTTAAAACTAAAATTGCCCCTGCTGATCTGGTGCCAGGTTGGTTGCCTGGATCTCCAATAAATGAACAATAGCTGTCTCCATCATGCTCCCTTTAACAGGATTCCCAGAGAGAAGGCAAGTAATGCAAAGGTTCCGGGGACGGGATGGAAATTCTATAGCCAGGCCTAATCTTCTAATACCTCTAACCCAGGAAACAGAGGTAGAGGCATGCCATCTGTCCATGAAAGGCTTGAGTCTTCCACAAATAGGGGCACAGTCATGAGGCCTATGTTGTGCCTCAGAGACCTCTATTTCATGTTCCTCAAGAGATTCTTTTGCTCTGCCCTCCCCTTCAGTATCTATCTCCAGATCGGAAACTATCTGACTGTTGGTGATTCNAAAGTCCCTGGTAGAGGGAACGAAGGAACCCTCCAAAAAGCTGGGAAGGACTATTTTGGGGTCTATGAAAAGAGAGGAACTTATTTTCTGCTTCTAGTCTCTATAAGAGATAGGTCGGGGCACCACCAACCAAATTATCTCCCTATATTGGGGAGGAAGCAAACTTCCATTAGTTGTGTGATATCTGCTTGCCAATGTCTGAGCCATAGCAGTAGGCGCGCAGTAACCTGAGATGCCCTGGCTCGAGCAGATAATTTAATAGAGTTTTGCAGTGTCCTTGTGCACCCTGATATTGGAATTTGAGATAATCTCCCTCAGATGGCGTAGCTACCCGAGAGACGATCTAGTAAAACAAAAAAAAAGAAATTAAGCTGCCTATATCCACAAAGGCTGATCAAAAACTGGGGATGCTAGGGAGGAGTCCCATGGAGAAGGAGGAGCATCCCCTCAATTAAAGCCCAGCTTATCAGACGAGCAACAGAAGCATCATCCCAATCTATGGATGCTCTGAACAGCTCATCTGGAGAATTGGTCAGAACCTGCTGAATACTGCCTCTGGGTTCAACCCATGCCTCTAATATCCTTTCAAAATCATATGTCAATTACAGCAGTGCAATGATCTTTAGATGGTTTTCTGTTCTTGATAATTGCCAGCTATCGGCTGTCAAGCAGCCAAGCAGATAGAGGCATAACTCTAGGTACTTTTACAGATAGCCTATGGCTTAGATAGTGAAGCTAGGTCAACTATATCAGATCTAAATGGCCTAGGAGATATTGTCTTCTGCAGCCATCTTATAATACTAAAGTTTTGAAGCTACTGCCACTTTCAACCATGGTCCCTTACTGGAAGAGAAATCAAGACATACTTTTTTTCTCTTGATGGTATAGGGAGTAAGGCAACAGGACTTTTTTGTCAACAATCTTAATTGGGACCACTATTGCCTTGCAGACAACTTATAGCAATTTTTAATCCGATATCCATTCTAATCAGCAGAATCCTACAGAATTTAGTGTTGATCCTTATTTTGTACTTATTTGTCCTAAATAAGATTATCAATACAGTGTCCCCTTTAAAGTTTTTTTTCCCCCCGGAAGGCAAGTGTTATTGTTCTCAATTGAGATTTTTTCTGAGTTGGAACATTTTATCTCAGATGGCTGCTTTTAGTTTCTCCAGCCTATTTATTAAAAAAAAAAAAATCTTGCCCAAAATCAGTCAGAGTCTGCTTGGAATCTACTTCCTGCCAAGGACTATGAGTAATAATTAATAAAATAATTTCATCTCTTTTAGTCATTGGTTTGTATACTGGAGTAATTGCTTACTGAGTTTAAATAGTCTAGTAATGGAATCTTTGGGTAATTTTCTGCCACACTGTGGAATATCAAGCATACCTCATGAAATGGAAGGACTACATTTATGTTACATACAAACCTGTATTTTTGTTTACAGTATTTACCTACTGTTTTCCCCACAGAGAATGTACCTTTAAAACCGAAGAGGTTGTCTTGGACTCACTGAGAAAATAATTCAGAAGGCAGAAGATTCCCTAATTCCCATGTATTGATACATAAATATGACAGCGGACACCCAAAATAATTTACTTTCAAATAACTATTTTTAATTTTTATTTATTAATCGTATTTATATAGCCACCCATCTCATAAGAAAGCATTGTTAGAGATCCCAGACACCCACTTCTGTTGCTCCTCTGTGGGAGGAGATTTCGAAGTATTTCTAGCAGGACTACCAGATTTTATAACAGCTTTGTTCCCTATGCCGTCCATCTGATAAACTTGCAATATTTGTTTCTCTTGCCTTGTACATGTATACAACTGAGCTACAACGTGTTGTTTCTCCGTATCATATAATATATGTAGGTACATGCATAATTTTGCATTTATTTATTTATCTTGTTATGTTTATGTTTATATTAGTGGTAGAGACCCTTTGAGAACTGCATGCAACGTAATTTCATTTCAATGTATGCCAATTAATGTACATTCAAAGTGACAATAAAGTTATTCTAAGTCTCAGAAAGTGACTCTAGGCAGTGTGCAACATTAAATTAAAAAAAAAAACCAATAAGCACATATAAAAAACAATCATTATAAACACTGTTAAAAAGTATACAAAATAAGAGGAAAATGTTAACCACAGTAAGAGTAGCATTACAAAATCTCTCCAGTGCAGAACGTCGTCAGGGATAGAGATAACCTTGTTTCCAGGGGAAGAAATTTCCACAAGGCACGCACCATGACAGAAAAGATTATGCACACACTGTAATCTAACTTCTGGCTGCATTAAATCTGAATCCCAGATTCAGAATTCATACAAACCTATCTTCTGTGTTTATCCAGGAAAGAGAGTTGAGTATGAATTATCAGGACACAGGAACCAGAATCAATAGCAATCATATTAGTCAGTGATTTCTACATTAAAATAGCACTGAAATATACCCACTGAATTTCTATAAAAATCCAGAATTTGTCTTTGATGGAGCAAACTTTCTTCGGAAGATTATATCAAAATTTGTCATTTCTGCATTGTATCAACCAAAGAAATGTATTCTTTTCATTACAAGCTAAGATTTTATTCAGTAAATAAGTTTTAAGTTCCATGTAAGGTCTGATTCCTCAAGTTTATCAGACACGCTTTAATATTATTTGTCAAAATATAAAAAATTCTTCTGAACATTAACATCTGGAATTTCTTTAACATGATATAATCATCAGGATGTTGGCAGGATTGAATAGTTCTAAAAATAGTGGCAGAGAGGGATCCACAAAATAGATTAAATGCACTCACAAAATCAAGGCAGACTTTTGAAAAACAATAGACAATTTTAAACTTTAGATTTTCAGACATAGGTTACAAATGTCAGACAACACCCAACCAATGCATTTAAGAACTTAAACCCACTAGACATAATGCTTCCAATTATTATGGGACCTGTTTTTGATCCATGAGACACCCTGATTCAATCATTTTGTTGTATTACTCTCACTTCTGAAATATATTCTGTTATGTAGTTAATCATTTTTACTATATAATGACATGGAAGAACAGACCGGTCCCTTCAAATACATAACATTCAGTGCTAACTTCTGGAGTAACTCTTAGTTGTTTCTAATGCTTGATTAGAAATAGCAATAAGAAAACCACCAGCACAACACAACATACATCTCCTTAACCTGTTTTTACAACCTAACAGAGCTGAGTAAATGTTTGTAATCAGGATTTTGTTGCTTTTTGCTTGTTTTGAACATTGCTTTGAGATTTCAAAAGTTGCTGAACTAAAAATCCCAAGCTAGGATTGGAAATTTTCATATAACATCCCTACCCACCTCAGATATCACAATTTCATATTTTTTAAGGTTTCACTGAGCCAACATTATTATTGGTAGCCTATATGAAACAATTACCATTATATTGGGAGGAGGGGGGAAGAGATGGGGGGGAGAAAAAGAGAGAAGGAGGGAGAGAGGGAGGGAGGAAGGGAGAGATGCCTGATAGGTGAGTTCAAGTACCGGATGCTCTATGGTTTCTATACATTTCAGAATAGGATCTTTTAAGAACTTGATAGAGCAACTTCATTAGGTCACAAAAAGGTAAGAACTGAAGAGGAAAGCAAAGAAAAAGGGCAATACAAGGGAGCAGTCAGGCACACATGCTTTTTAATAACTAAGGCTAATTAAACACATTGTTTTAGACTCAGGAAACAAATAATCAAGGAGGCACAGATGACTAATCCATTTAGATTAGATTGTTCACAATACATCCATTTGTAACACAGGCTTTTTAAAACCTTGTGTACGTACTTTAAAGAAGCAATATTTTCATATGCAATATTAATTTTTGTACTAAAAAAGGGCACAATTGCTAAAATGATAGTATACACAAAATGTTAGCCAGTATTTTATACATATTAAGCATATTTATATATTATGATTCTTGACTCTTGATGAATGCATCTTTTCTTTTATGTACTCTGAGAGCATTTGCACCAAGACAAATTCCTTGTGTGTCCAATCACACTTGGCCAATAAAGAATTCTACTCTATTCTATTCTATATTTTATAACAGCAAGTTATTCATAGTGAATTAAAAATAGCTGGCATTCTCAAGTGCATGTTTATGTGTTTCCATGATTTATACTCATGAAATAATTCCCATTTATGCTTAAAAAGTTCATTGAACTTGTTTATTCGCAATTAAATGTTGCTAGCTTACATTACAGAGTATGCATTATAAATTTTAAGGAAAATGAACCAGTTACATCATTTATTGGACATGATTATCCAGCCCAATTAAGCAAACAAGAGACTTCTTTAAAATAATAATTTCTAATACACAATATTTATTCATTATTGGATATTGTCATTTACTATGGTCATTTACTTAGACACTTAATCATGCATTATTTCTTATTTTTCTGATACATTATGATTATGGTGCTGTCAGGTTTATCAAAACAAAGCAACGCTTCCAACCAGTTTTAAGCAGCATCTAGGAGTATCTATGAGTATCTGAGGACAAATTTTATTTAAGCAATGCCCTCATATTCTGGTACCTAGTTAAAGTTTTCAGGGGCTGATATTTCTTTCCTTCCTTCAAGTATCTTTTTTGGTTCATTCAAGTAGAAAAATATCTCATCTCTTGTTTGTACAGTACACAGGGCCTATAAAACACAGACCAAAACAGCTATGAGGAAAAACAAAAGGTGAGAAATTTGGAAGAACCAGATCATAATGAAAAATCTTAGGGACCACAATTAACTAATGTAGTGTAGTATAGAAGAGAAAGTGATCCAGAGGCCAATTTACAACCATATGACTGGGGAGACATGGAGCATTTGCTCATGTTCTCAGTTCCATGGATGAAACCTTATTTAATTTAAACAATGAAACAAGAAAGGAAGTACTTAGATCCTGACTTTTCTGCAGCCATCATATTCATCTTATTTTTTCCCCCAAATTTCTGTCTCTGCTGCCTTTTGCAGAACAAAATGGGCTCTTTGGCCTCAGTGCATTAAGTGTATTAAGGTTTAAAAAAAAACATACATCATTACACATTTATAACGGCCCATGATGTCTGAATTCCACCACAATAGAATAAAGGTAATTGTAGTAGCAACACCTTTGTCTGCTGAAGAAGAAAACAGAAATCCTAGAACACAGATGAGCAATTTTTCCCCATCCAGCAGCGTTCTTTTCAGACTCTGAAGTTCATGCATGGTGATATAACAAAGACCTTAGAAATGGGGTTCAGTTTATCCTCCCTCCATTTATTTTAGATGTGCAACATTCCTGTAGGTGTATTAAGCATCATCAGGCTTCAAATAAAATTGTAGACACTTTGCCACTGAATTTCACAGGAAAATCTGCAGATGCTTTGAAGGCTTCAGTATTGGAACATGAGCTGCATGAAGCTCCGGACCACAAAATCCAGCCTTGTTTTTAGTTGCTTGCTCTTTACACTTTTGGAAGCACTATTATTTATTTTATTTATTTATTTTATCTGGTTTGTCAATTGCTTACAAGATAATAGGTATAAGTAAAAACATAGTTATGAATAAAATGATACATAAAGAAAAATAAAAGAAAAGAATAGGACAGGGGGGTAGGCACGTTGGTGCCCTTATGCAACGCCCCCTACAGATCTCCTTAGGAAAGGGGTGAGGTCAACCAGTAGAAAGTCTAAAGTTAAAGTTTTTGGGGTTTGGGGAGAAAACCACAGAGTCAGGTAGATTATTCCAGACATTGACCACCTCTGTTGCTGAAGTCATATTTCCTGCAAATCAAATTTGGTGTGATTAACCTTGAGTTTGCATCGTTTGCTCTTATATTGTTATGATTGAAGCTGAAGTATTCACTGACAGGTAGGACATTGCAATGTATGATTTTATATACGATACTTAGATCAGACCGAAGGCATCGTAGTTCTAAGTTTTCTAGGTCTAGAATTCAAGTCTGGTGGCGTAAGGTATTCTGCACAGTACAGGAGTGGAGAACTCTTCTTGTGAAATATTTCTGGACTTTCTCAACTGTGTTAATATCAGATACGTAATGTGGATTCCAGATTGATGAGCTGTACTCAAGTATTGGTCTAGCAAAAGTTTTGTATGCTCTAAGTTAGTAGTATAATATTACGCAGAGAAAAAGCTACTTAAGATTAGATTAACAAACTCTTAATGCCTTTTTGGCTATGTAGTTACAATGGGCTCTAGCACTTAGATCATTAGAGATGAGTACTCCAAGATCCTTGAAAGAGTTTGGATCATCAACAAGGTCTTGACTATTCAGCCTGTATTTTATTTTCTGGTTTTTGGGGGTTTTTTTTTCCAATATGTAAGACAGAGCATTTATTGTTGAGATTTGAAGTTGCCTTTGTTTGACCATTCTGACACATAGTCGAGGTCTTTTTGAAGGGTAGCAGTATTGTCTGTGGTGTTGAATAGCTTTACATCATCAGCAAAGAGAATGCAGTTGCTCTTAATATGATCACAGAGGTCATTTATGTAGAGTATGAAAAGAGTTGGTCCTAGAACAGTGCCTTGGCGGACACCACTGTTGACAGGTAGAATTTGATAGGACACTCCCAATTTTGACCATTTGTTGCCTGTTTTGAGAGAAATGCTTCTATCCAGTTATGCAGGTGTCCAGAAATACTATAAGATTTTAGTTTTAGAGCAGTTCGTCATGTACCACTGAATCAAAGGCCTTTACAGAAGTCTATGTAGATTGCGTCTATTGTTTTGCACTGATCGAGTTGTGTAGTCCATATGTTTTTGCAGTGTAAGAGTTGCAGATTACATGATAGTTTTTTTCTGAAACCAAATTGTTTATTAGAGAGTAGGTTGTTTGTTTCTAAGTGGAGGATAATGGATTGGTTATAATTTGATTCCATGACTTTACAGGTGACGCAGCATAAGGAGATTGGTCTGTAATTTTCAACTGGGCTGGGTCTCCCTTTTTGAAGATGGGATGACCGTGGCCAATGACCATAGTTTTGGCAAGGAGCTGGTCCTGAAGATTTTTCAAAGATTATGCTGAGAGGTTCAGCTATGGCAGTGGATAGCTTTTTTAAGAAGTAGGCACATATTCCATCTTTTCCAATAGATAGAGATGATTTTAGTTGCACAGTGCTTTTTCAACACTGTCTTCTGTAAAATCGATATGTATTAGATCATTGTAGTTGTCTGTGGTTCAACTAGGAAATACTGGGCATGATCCATTGCTCTTTACTGAGCCAAAGAATGTGTTAAAGAGGTTGGCTTTAATGGTGTCGTCGTTGCAATCTTTACCATTCGGTCCTTTCAGGGGTGGGATGGACCTTGATTTCAGGGTGGGATGGACCTTGATTTCAGGGGGGGATGGACCTTGAATATATTATACCTATATATTATCTATATACCGATCTAAATTAGGCTATTGATAAGAATTGCCAAATAAAGCTAAGTGATAACTGACCAAAAAGTTGAAAAGACCAATTTGAAGAAATAACTTATTTATAAATATACCACACTGACATAGCCAGCTTGCAGCATAGAAAATTGAATAATTAAATGGATTTTCTCCCTCCTTACAGCTATGTAATTGGACCCATATCCTACTGTTTTAAAAGAGTCAGCCATGATATTGGGCCAAAATTAAAATTTGCATGGACACATTTTTCAGCAGCATCTTCCTGTAATTTTTCGGTACACTGTTAACAATGAGCTGTCTCTTTTACCCTTGTTCTCTTATCCAGCTCCAGTCAAAGTCCATCCATAGCAAAAGGTTCTCATCCAAGACATAAACAACTGGAGGATGTAAAATATAAAATTCTACACTAGATATTGTTAATACTCATAGGTGATTTCAATCAGCCCAGAAATATGCCCCATAATCCACATTTTAGCATACTATATTATTACTCCTGTTATTAGTCCTCAACTTATGACCACAATTGAGCCCAAAATTTATGTTGGAAAGTGAGTTTTGCTCCATTTTACAATCGTTCTTGCCACAGTTGTTAAGGGAATCATTGCACTTGATACGTTAATAATCCAATTGTTAAATGAATCTGGCTTCCCCATTGATTTTGCTCATCAGAAGGTCACAAAAAGTAATCACATGACTTTGGGACAAAGCAATGATAACAAATACAAACCAGGTGCCAAGCATCTGAATTTTAATCACATGATCATGAAGATCCTGTAAAGATCGTAACTGTTAAAAATGGTCATGTCACGTTTGTTTCAGTGCCACTGTAACTTTGAAAGGTTACTAAACAAACTGTTGTAAGTTGAATACTACCTGTATTTGTTTACCAAAAGTTCCATTCTATCGCCATGGAACTCAAAATTATTTTTCTCAGGCCAATCTATGGTATAACAAGTTAAAAAGCTCCATGAAACTGTGATATCTCCTTTGGATGACTCCTCAGATTCCTCAGATGTCAGCACAGGGGAGAATGAGCCCATTCCTGGCACTTGGGAACTGTTGATTGATGGCTTTGAATGGCCATCCAGAAGTGATTTGGAGAAGGCTTCATCTGGGGAAAGCTTGCAGTGGCAGTCGGCCAGCAAAGAGGAGGAGGAACTGTCGTCTGCAACTGATCTGAAAACATGTATCGCAGAGAAAAGACAGAAGCAATGGAGATCAGCCAGAGTACTTGAGATGGGAAGGTCCCACCCATATTGATGGGCTATACCTGAAAGCTGGCTATTTATCACAGCAGAAAGAGGGAGGCGTTGCTGAGAACAACGTGTTTGTTTTGTAATTGTGATTTTAATAGTCGTATTTCCTGTTTCACTCTGGATGGACATCATGTTTGGAATTGATTCATGCCTTGTAGACTCTGGACTTTTCTTGCCTTGTATAGCTCTCTTGTATACAGATTTAAGTTTGTTTGGTGCTGTTATTTGTTTGAACAACTTTCAACTGCTTTGTGGACCATTGGGCCATTGCTTTGTGGACTAATCTTGGCCTGCTCTTGATAGGCCTTAATTAAGACAGTTCTGAATCTTGAACATAATTGCTGGGGAACATTAATAAACTCACTAAACCACAGGGGTGTGTGGGTGTGTATGTGGCAGCACAGAAAAAATAAAACAAAAGGACATATACCAATAAAATACCTTTCCCTCCTAACACCACATAATCAATAAAATAATGTAGACACCCACACATCACAAAATATTTTGATTTCTTTTTCCAAATTGAATAATCCATCTGCAGGAAATTGTCAAGGACCTGTAGCATCAACAAGATGAAAGATATGCTAGTAGTATGAGATATTCCAACTCCAGACAAGAAAAAAAAAGTCTATCTATTAATTGTTAACTGCCTTTAATGTATTTTTTAATGTAGTAGAATTAAATAGTGAAATCCCAATATCAAGAACAGATAATGTAATATTCCATTTTAACGTCAGGGCAGCCTCACTGTGTAATGCTAATTAACATCTGGATTCTCCAGAGGAAAGTGAAATATGCTATTTAGGCAAGAGTCTTGCCACACAAATGTGCAGATGGCCCACCTGGATAGAAATGGGCATCATATCCAGCCTGCAGGGTTATGCAATTTAAGGAAAGTTGCTATTTTTGTTTTCCCAGATTACAAATTGCCAGTGAGGAAAATGATCCCATCCAGAGAAGGCTGATTTATGTATGAATTACCACTCCTCAGTAGTGCTAAAATGCTTTTTGTATGAATTTCTGAATACTGTGAAGCTATACTTAGCTGGCCAGTAAAGTGCCTTCCTGTGGTATCTGGCCTTTTTGTAGTAGTTAACCCAAAGACCGCAGCTCCTCTTATCATAACTCTCTAAGTCATCAAATTTTTAAAAACTGAGGATATCAGATGCCTCTCAGAACTACTACCTAGAGGAAGAACTACTGTATAACATGTTGACAGGAAAATATGATGAAAATCCAAGCCTATTTGTTACCTATGGCCAAATAAAATCTGGAAGATTTAACTTACAATTTTGCTTACTGCAAGATTTAGCTTACAATAAACTAATCAGCTGCGACCAAAGAGGTAGGAGCCACCTGTATTTGCCAATTGCCTCCCACATTGCTTTTTGGATACAGTAAACAGTTTTAGGCAGAAACAACTTATTCAGCCACCCACTAGTATTTCTACTGTACTCAGCTTTACCAGGCAAATCATGTGAAAAGAAGCAGAAAAAGTACAGAGGGCCAGTTGAAATGCAAGGATTGTTGCAATGAATACCCACAAGAAATCCTCGATTCACGACCACAATTGAGCCCAAAATTTATATTGCTAAGTGAAACATTTGGTAAGTGAGTTATGCCTCATTTGACAACTTTCTGGCCACTGTTGTTAAGTGAATCATTGCAATCATTAAGTTAGTATAACACAGTTGTTAAATGAATGGCGTGTTGTGCAATGTGTAATAAGATTGGGACTGGGTTAGGGACTTCTGTCCTCACTGTGAGTTGTATTGGTGGGGGGGTGCACGAAGAGAGGTTCAACCAATCTCATTGTACATATGTTGTACTCTGACAATAAAGGTAATAATAATAATGAATCTGGCTTCCCCATCGACTTTACTGGTCAGAAGGTTGTAAAAGGGGATCACTATGACCCTGTCATAAATATGAACCAGTTGCCAAGCATCCAAATTTTGATCACGTGATCATGGGGATGCTACAATAGTTGTAAGCGTGAAAAAGTCATAAATCATTTTTTTCAGTGCCTTTGTAACTTTGAACAGTCACTAAATGAACTGTTATAATCTGAGGACTACTCTATTTAGTTCTTTTATTGTTGTTTAAGGCACTGTCCCACTGCACTTATGAATGCAAAGAGGATGTAAAACGTTAAAAAAAGCTTGCCATCCGTTGGAAAATGCTATGCATCCGTTGTGTACTCATTGCATACGTGTTTCATACGCTCTATCTGTCGAGCATCCGTCCACTGAGATTTCATCCGCACAAGAAGTTTTGAGCTGCACAAAACTTTGTGAACGGATGAACTTTCCGCTGTGTACGATGTAAATCCACGACATATGTTCTATGTCCGTTTATCATCCGTTAAACGTCTGCTGTATCCTCTCTGCATCCTCTGGGCATCCTCGCAACTCACATCTGCTGTAGCTGAAAACGGAAAGAGGGAGGAAACAAAAGGTACACGGAAGGTCTACGCAGCGTTAGTAAGCACGGAAATAGAAAGGATGCACAGTGAACGGTTTGCATCCAATATACATCTGCGCGGCATCCCCTTTCTTTCCTTTAGGTGTACGCGATGCATCCTCTTCATCCGCTATGCGTCCGCTTCGCAATTATCCCCCAGAACCCCTTTGGAGGTGTCATCCCCTTCCATCCACTTTCATCCATTAGGCTTCCTATGAACATCCGTTTAACATCCCCGCTACATACTACCCACATCCGTTCTTTTCTGTTCTGTTTATGAAAATTTTTGCCACTTTTTGGAGTGGATGACAATGGATGGAGCCACCCCCGAAATTTTGCCCGTCCGCTGTGTCCTTTATGCATACGTTTTGCATCCGTCAGCCAGTGGGACCGGACCTTTAGACCACACTTGGAATACTGCATCCAGTTTTGGTCACCTCACTATAAAAAGATATTGAGACTCTAGAAAAAATGCAGAGAATAGCAACCAAGATGATTAAGGGACTGGAGGCTACAACAGACAATGAACGATTGCAAGTGTTCGGCATGGCTAGTCTAGTGAAGAGAAGGATCAGGATAGACATGATAGCAATGTTCCAATATTTGAGGGGTTGCCACAGAGAGGAAGGGGTCAAGCTATTTTCCAGGGTATCCGAAGGCTAGACAAGGAATAATGGATGGAAGCTCTCAAGGAGAGATTCAACCTAGAAATAAGGAGACATTTTCTGACAGTAAGAACAATCAACCAATGGAACTTGCCTTCAGAAGTTGTGGGAGCTTCCATCACTGAAAGCTTTCAAGAAGAGACTGGACTACCATTTGTTAGAAATGGTGTATGGTCTCCTACTTGGGTGGGGGTTGGACTAGATGACCTAAATGGTACCTTCCAGCTCTGTTAATCTGTTAATGGGAAGAAAAAAATCCAGGCCATTGAGATATATGCTCTGCCTGTCATCAGCTACCTTGCCAATATAGTGAACTGGCCAAACCAGGACATGAAGGCAGCTGTGAAGACCTGGAAGCTCCTCACAATATATAGAGGTTTCCATCCCAATTTTAATACCCATAGACCATCTGGAAAAAGGGCGGGTAAGGTCTGGTGGGTGTCAAAGCTATTGTCTTCCTTGCCTCCTCATTGTGGTTCCTGTGTGATTGTGGAATACAAGTGTGCTGTGTGGTGAATTTGTGTGCATGTCTGGAAAATACAGGGGAAAATAAATATTTAATAACCAGGAAAAAAGCACCTGCTTTGGATAATGCTTATACTTAGAATTGAATGGGAGAATTATCACTGGTTCTCAAAATGAAATGCTTCTTTATGATAATCCTTTTAAGTCTACATTAGGTCCATTGAATATGCTGAGGTCTGGGAATCGCTAGTTAAGGTATTATATTAAGGGAGCAGCTGGTGGAAACTTTACATTGTTACGTAGCATATGCCACAGTTTAGTCTCACTGGAGGAGCACTAGTATTCACATAGTATTTCTTTAACAGAGCATGTAGGATCTCTTTCTCCCTCCCTCCCTCCCTCCCTCCTCCCCCCACACTTTGTCTCTCTCTCTCATACACAAACAAGCAACTTCAAAAGCAGAAAGCTTCCTTGGATTCAGTTGGCAAAATGGGGAATATTCAGAGTACTTCTGAGCAGTCTCACTGTCCTAAGAGAATATGGATTGTCAGTATAAAGCAGAGCTGTCAAACTCCTGGTCCATGAGATGGATGCGTCATGCGCTGGCCATGGCCACACCCAGTATAGCAAAGGGGAAAAAAGTCCTGATACATCACATGACACCGCCATGATGACGTGAGTTTGATACCCCTGGTCTAAAGCGTGTATAACATGCCACAGCCCTTTATGCACAATGGCAAAGCTAAACCATGTTCCTTTTTTTTTTTATAGCAAAGACCACAGCAGTGCATATGAAGATGAGACCCAAATGTGGATTGATTTGAAACTGAAATCCTTTTGACTGCTTACCCAGTTTAAAGAGATCTTTTGCAATCACTTTCAGTTTTCATCATGGTTGAAATGTAATATCTTCTTTAAATCTGGTCAGTTCACTGCTTATCACTAAGTCAAGAAAATGTATGAATAAGTTAAGCAGCACTAGTCCCTTGAGAGACTACTTCTTACTTCCATCCATTGAGAACATTACCTATTTATTTCTATTCTGTTCCCTGATTTTTAACTAGGTAGTAAATGGAAAAGTTCTGTTTCCTCTTTTTTTAAAGAGATTTTTAAAAATAAAAATATATTATCTCCCCACCCCAAGATCTTTGAGTTGATATGCACATTTATGATGGCTGCTGTTCTTTAGGAAGTTCTAGTTAGATCAAGGGTCTTCAAACTTGGCAAGTTTAAGATTTGTGGACTTCAATTCCCAGAATTCTTGAGCTAACCTGACTGGAGTTAGCTGGAGGAGGAATTCTGGGAATTGAAGTCCACAAGTCTTAAAGCTGTCAAGTTTGAAGACCCCTGAGTTAGGTTGTAGAGGCCTAGAAGTGTGGAGAGTCAGACTATATAGCAGCAAAATCCCTTGGAGTCATTTCCTGAGTGGCCTGAGCTGGACCAATTTTTCAGCTGTCCCATATGTAATTGTCCCAATTACATGGCTTGTAATTCTTGCTGAGCTACGTGGTAGCTTGGAATGGGTTTATGTATGGACCCCATAGGCCACTCCCTTATCTGGATTGCAGTTTAGAGAACTGGTGATAGGGGGTTGAAACCTTGCTCTTCTTGACTTCTCAAGAATCACATTTGATATCATTGATCATGATATCCTTCTGGACTGGCTTTAAGAGTTGGGGATGAATGGGACTGTATTGTGCTGGTTCTCCTCTCCTTCCTCCAGGTGTCAGCTGGTGCTCCATTCAAAATCCAAGGAAGAAATACTTAGACTCCATTAATCAGAGAAAATATATCTTTTACTGGAAGTCAAGTGGCAGCAACAAAAGAATTCTGAATCTGAGAAAATGGGCGCATAAATCACATATACAAAGTAATGGCAATGTTCCCACTCCCAATAGTTCAAATAGTTCTTCCAATTAAAAGTTGTGAATATCATCATGTGGACATCTCCAGGTGGTGATGAGGCTTCTGTCTGTTGACCTTGGCATAGTTTGATAAAGGTTTGCAGCTGCACATAGATAGGAGAGAAAGCTAAGCAAGGGATAGAAACCTAAGCAAGAATGTANCCTAAGCAAGAATGTACTCCCCCCCTCAGTTTATACAGTTCCAGTTTGTAACACCTCCAGCTCACTTCCCACAACTTCCCACCCTCTTCCCCCCATTATTTATGACAGCCGAAAGATGCAAAGCAAAGGGAGAAAATATTGAAGGCTGACATTGTCCAAGTCTGGAGAATAGGCCTGGAGGAAGGTTCTGGCTCTTGATCCTGAAGGTCCACCTCACTGTGTTGTGGTGCAAGAGAAGATACTCTTTCTGGAGATCTGATTGTAGAGGCCTGTTGTACCTTGGCAATATGCTTCTCTTGATGGTGCCTGGAAGCATCCCTCTCCTCCACTTTCGAGGCCTTTTTTGCTACCTGCTTTCCCTAACTTGAAGCAGCAGGAGCTGCCCTGTGTGATCTAGCTGCTCTGGAGACTCTGTTGTCTTTGGGGGCATCCGCCATCTTGAAAGCAGGAAGGCCTTGGGGCGGAACTGGCTTCGTGGCGGTCTTGATGCTCCAAGATCGCCGTCGATATCTCCACTGTTGGACAGTCCCACTGGACCTAACTGTTCTGTAGAGATGGTGATTGATGAGGGCACATCCTCCTGATCCCAGGGACACCGTAATGTTCCTGGTTGACCCAGGAGAAGCCCTTTTTGCTGGCAGTGGAGAGGCAGCCTTTTAAACTGCTGAAGCTGGGACAGCTCCAGAATGGAAGAGATCGGAAGAAAGTGTGTCAGTTTGGTGAGACAAACTTTTACTTTCTATTTTTTTGGAGAGACCAACGTAGAAGACTTAAAGTTAAATTAAAAGTGAAGAAAAAAGAGTTCCAGCATCAAGATTAAGCTAGTTAAACTGAAGGTTTTTTCCCCTTTTTATTGAAACTTGGAATTTGGCAAAGCTTCTCAATTTTAAACTGGACTGGTCTTTTTTAATTTTTTATTTTTTATAAACAAACTTCTTGAAAGTCTGTTTTGACGTAGACTCTTCTTTCTGATTTGAAATTTATTTATTTTTTCTTTTTAAAAAAAAAAACTTTCCTTTTTTTCTGTTCCTGGCTTTGGATATATGAGGGGAAGTGAAAATGAAGGAAAATAAGTAGCACTGCCATCTAGAGGCTTGGATATATTGTTTTCTTTTTTTCTCTTACTTGTTTGTGTATTGGTGTTATACTCAAGGACTCTGAGCTTTTCACTGAAAAAGATAGTGGGATGAGCATGGTAGTTTATACAGGTGCTCATCTGTGCAACTATAGATAGCCGGAGTCTGGAGTTGATGTTGAAAGAAAGAAGATCTTGAAAATACTGAAACTGGGAAGTGTGAGTTGATTTACCAAACATCCTTGAACATTTAGTGGCAGTGGCTTGCTTTTTGTTAGAATTGTTTGTTATTTTCTTTTTTTACTTCCCTTCTAGTTGGATTTTTATGTTTGGATTTTAGCCTTTTAACTCAGGAACTAGAATATAAATTTTCTTCCTTTGTTTTTAAAATCTTTTTTATCCTTTTTTCTACATCTTCCCTTTTCTTCTTGCATATTACTGAAACCAATTGGATTAAGTGCCTGAAGATTTTTTTTCCTCCTTTTTTAAGGAGGAGTGACAGCTGCTTGCTCTTGCTTTTTTTCCTTCTTTTTCTCTCTCTCTTTTTTATTGCAAAGTATTTCAAGATGAGCAGAAAGACAACAGCCCCAGCTTCTTCAATATCAATAGCCTCCTCTTCACCATCTGGACAATGATCAATACACTGTTACAACAGGAGAAAGAGAAGGAAGTGACATTGCAGATGATTATACAAGGAATCCAGAAGACTGAAAAGAGAACAGAGAATATTGAGCAAAGAATTGAAAAGACAGATGAGAAAGTAGATAATATTCAACAGATGATGAAATATGAGGACAGATTTTGGAAAATTGAAGAAGACAAGACAAAGAGATAAGAAAACTGGAGATATTGATACTCAGTTGAGTGAAGTTGAAAAGGGCAGGAGTGGACCATTAGGATGGGAAATTGATAGATTAGAATTTTACCTGAGATTTCAAAATGTAGAAGAACAAAAAGCTGAAAATCTCGCTGAAATAATAACAGAAATATTGGCAGAAGCATTAGAGATAACCAAAGAGGAGATGATGGATGGGATGGATGAAGTGTTCTGTATCTATACAAGATATGCAATGAGAAATAAGTTCCCAAGAGAAATTCACATCAGATTTACTAAGAAAATTATTAAAACACAGATACTGCAGGTGGCAAGAAAGAAAACATTAAAGTTCAAAGACAAAGAAATTGTGGTGCTGAAACAGTTACCAAGAAGAGACATGAGAAGAGAATATTTATTTTTGAATAAAGAGTTACTTAAAAGAGGAGTAAATTACAGATGGTTGATACCAGAAGGTCTCTTGTTCATGGCAGGAACAAAGACACAGAATTGACACAGTCGAAAAAGCTGAGCTATTCTACTTAGAATATCTTAAAGGAAAGGAGGAAGACACAAGAAAAGAAGAGTCGCTCATCGAATTTCAAGAGGTGTGTATAGCAGTAATTGAAAAAGAAAAAGAAGGTGCA
Organism: Laticauda laticaudata; assembly: GCA_004320025.1. Taxonomy (NCBI): domain Eukaryota; kingdom Metazoa; phylum Chordata; class Lepidosauria; order Squamata; family Elapidae; genus Laticauda; species Laticauda laticaudata. Next base: position 6,057 of record BHFT01067730.1, on the reverse strand, counting down.
GTAGGTGGTATACCCAGAGAGCAACAAGAACTAAGATCTATTAGAGCAATAAAACCCTCTTACAAAGCCTAATATGGATGGAAGAAATTGATTATGATTAACATACATGGATTTAATTTAGCAACTAAAAGAAGAAAAGTATTTCATAAATTAGAGAAATTAAAGTTTGATATAATCTGCCTACAAGAAGTACATATTAAAAAGCAACATCAATATATATTGAAAGAAAAAAATAGGGAAATTACTCACGTTGTTNTTAAAATTTGACATAATTTGCCTACAAGAAGTACATATTAAAAAACAACATGAATATATATTGAAACAAAAAAAAATTAGGGAAATTATTCACGTTGTTGACACAATGTAAAAAAAGGCTTGGAGGTGGGCTTTTGAATGCATCTCTCAACCTCACCACTGCCAGGGCTACCACTCCACCCTCGTTCTTGGCTTGGATCCCTGGAGAGATACAATTTTGGCAGAACTAATTTATACAGATGATGATGGAAGGATTTTGATGGTGAAAATAATGGATATTACTGTTAAAACACTTTTAATTGCAATTTATGCTCCAAATGACAACCAAGAAGAATTTTACAGGAAATTACATATGAAAATAATTGAATTGGACTATGNAAAGATACGACCAAAATCTTTCTTTCGAATGATAGAAGCAAACTTAAAAGATGCATGGAGAGGGAGAAATGTGGAAAATAAGCAGTATACTTTTTACTCAAACAGACATGCATCATGGTCTAGAATAGACATGATACAGATATCAGCAGAAGTACTTGCTAACACATGAGAACTTGAAATAGAAACAAGCACTTGGGCAGACCACAACCCAATAACAATCATTGTCATTCTGACAATATGGAATCCTCTGTTGTCCTTCACAGTTTTTGGCATATTTTCCATTGTAAACACAAGTCTGGTCCTTCTGCTGCAGATAGGTGATGTGGTTCATCTTGTTTTACTTTACATTCTGAATAAGGGTAATTTTCTCTTCAGTTGGCTGCTGAGGCTTTTCTAAACATAGGAACTTTGATTTATTTTAGCCAATTCATGCTGTAGACTGTACAGATGGTTCTTACATTCTTGAGAAGTTTCCTGACCTCTTCTTGGGCTTTATCAAAGGTTCTTAGGCAGCCTTCCTATGTTTGAGGAAAATCACTTGGATAATAACAGCCAGTTCTTTCTGGAGTTCTTCAGTGTGTTTCACCAAAGAATTCTTCTCAAGGACTCACTGATGGATTGTTGAGGATGGAGGATTGGGGGAAAGAGGGAGGGTTGGGGGACTTGCTATCTTGTGTGCCAGGCGAGTCTGGCCAGAGTGAATCTGGGAGCTGGAACAGAGCAACCGAATGGGCTGAGCAATTGGGGTGTAACCAGCCCGCAGGCAAGGCAAAGGGAGGAGAGCAGCCAGAAGTTGAAGGGGAGCTGAGGGATTTTTGCATTTTATTTGATCAACCAATAAAAAAATGAGAGAGAGAGAGAGAGAGAGAGAGGGAGAGGGAGAGGCAAGCGGAGACCAAGCAATTTTGCTCTCAAGAAAACCACCTGGATGCAACCATCCAATTCATGGGGCTGATCTCACCACAGGAAGGGTGGTGTGGCTAATTCTAGTGGGAACTGCAGAGTGACCATCCAATGTTTCGATTAATGAAAACAACTGCATTACGACAAGGGATCCACCTCTAGAACCCGAGGGATGAACATAGTCCTCGACTTATGACCATGCAAGGGGGCCGACTTTCCTTTGTGAAGTGAGTGAGTCCTTGTCATGGGCCCATCAGAACTGGTTTGGAGGAGGAAGTGGGATGTCCCAAAGGGATGTCCCATTTCCCTTGGCATCTTTGGAGAGGCCAGGGGCTGAGGACGATGCTGTCCAGGCCCTCAAGCATTGGGGGAGGTGGTCAACCGGATGGAGAGCTGCCTGCCCTCCAGACACAGGGGAAGATCGGCTGCTGACAGGCAGTGGTGCTGATAGGTAGCAGATCCCCTCTTTGGATAACAGATGAACAGAGTTGGAAGGGATCCTGTAGGTCATCTAGTCCAACCCCATGGCCAAGCAGGAGACCATACACCATTTCTGATAGATGGCAGTCCAGGCTCTTCTTGAAAGCTCCCAGTGACGAAGCTCCTACAACGTCTGATGGCAACTTCTGTTCCATGGGTTGAATGTTCACATTTTCAGAAAATGTCCCCTTATTTCTAGGTTGACTCTTTCCTTGTTCATTTCCATCCATTATTCCTTGTCTGGCCTTCAGGTGTGCTGGAAAATAGCTTGACCCACTCCTCTGCGGCAGTCCCTTAAATATCGGAACACTGCTGTCATGTCTCCCCTGGTCCTTCTTTCACTAGACTAACCACGTCCAGTTCCTGCAACTGTTCACCGTATATTTTAGCCTCCAATCCCCCAATCATCCTCATTTCTCTGAATTTTGATCACATGATCATGGGGCTGACACAAAGTTCGTAAGTGTGAAAAATGGTTATCAATCACTTTTTCCAGTGTCATTGTGACTTTGAATGGTCATTAAATGAACTCTTGTAATTTTACTTTCTTGGGACAGAGTTTATCAAGCTAGTTATGTAATAATATGATCACTGAAGCCAGCATAATGAAAGCAAAGTGGGTGAACAGTTCAGAGTTGCAACTTTTACATTATAACCTACATTTCAGGGAAAGTGTTCAAAATATTCTTCTTTACCTTTCAATATTGGAGAGTTGAGAACATACAAAATCAAGAAATAAAAAGTAAAACATGAATTATCAGAATAGATGGAGATTTTGAAGACTTCTGATAGACACAAACTTCTACTTGAAGAAGCAGTTCTGACTAGGATTTTTTTTTTGTTAGGTTATTTTTGGACAGGATGGGTGTTTTGGTTTCATTTTATTGTTCTTGTATATTGTTCCTTTTTATATCTATATATTTATAGTGCTTTAGAAGCATCTGGTTTCAAGATTTATATCAGTGCTTAAATCCTGAAAGTACTGACATTTTATAGCTCTTTGGAGACAAGGCAGGATCTACATTAGCACTTATTAGTGTAACAGTTAATGCATTGTTGAACAAAATGGACACTAAAGGTCTAAAATAAATCTAACATATTTGTGATTTACTATGAAAGGGAAATAAATGGGATGATTTTATGTTTGTATTTTAAAGTAAATAAAGCTGAAGTTGCTTTAAGGGATATTTTGATCGTGCTATTTAATCAAATACTAGTCTTTTAAAAATTCTGGATTTATTGTTTTCAATCTTTTAGCTATGCATAACTTTTCTCTTCTTGTGAACATGTCCCCATCTTCACTTTTATTTCACGGACTAATATCTAATGGAATTTAATTGACGGTGCAGGCATAATTCCTAGGCTTTAATACACAGTATATTAAGTCATATTTGTTTTTACTAAAAATGTACTGAATAAAACAGAATTCTCAGTTTGATTTCCTCTATATTATGTTACAATTCCCTCATTAAGGGTGAGTGTGTAACCCAAAGGAATCAGATGGAAGAAGGTTGTCAGGATATAGAGCAACCAACCAACAGAATTCAGCTTATGGACAGTAACTATTACCAGATTTGCTGTATTTCATAAGTCATCTTATACAGGTAGTCCTTGACATACAACAATTTGTTCAGTGACCATTCACAGCACTGAAAAATGTGACTTATGACCGTTTTTCATAGTTATGACTTTTGCAGCATCCCCATGGTCACTGATTCTAAGTGTAATTCACAGTGCTGGTTGTGACCTATTAAGCCCTTCAAGACATAGAGCCTGGCTTTAGAATCTGGTTATTTGAGAAACCTTTTTCTCACTGGCCATATTTGATAGGTAAGCATATTCCAAGTCCCATCTTTAATATAGTGTAATCTGATGGGTCCTGGGGAGTATCTGCCTTCTCTGTCATGCTGGCTGTTCTCTGGAGTATCCCCTGGAACAGGGGTGGGATACGACAGAGTTAACTAACAGTTCGGGATTTACGAGCTTCCCTGCCCTCTGTGAGCTGTGCGCATGTTCATCATCATTAGCACACTGTGTGCCGAGAAGCAGCCTTTGAAACAGCCCTCTTTTCTTGTTTTTTTAACTGTAGGTGTGCCTCGTTCGGTAGCTGAAGTTGAAAAATCAGGAAATAAAGATCAGGTAAGAACCCGGTTGGGCAGGTGGGCAAAAACATCAGCAGACATAGAACCGGTTCTATATCTGCTGCTCTTCAGAGCTACTGGTTCTACAGAGGTGGACAGAACCGGTAGAAANAACCGGTTCTATATCTGCTGCTCTTCAGAGCTACTGGTTCTACAGAGGTGGACAGAACCGGTAGAAACCCACCCCTGCCCTGGAAATTCAAGTTGCTCTATTCTGCTGTCTGCTTCTAGTTTCCTGCTCAATCTGCATTTAGTCATACAGTTTTAAATTTTAAATTTCACTCAAATTTTTGTTAGTTTTTATATAAACTTGATTTGTGAAGAAATAGAATTATCATGAATAAATGGAGACACCATAAATGCTATAGCCATTATATACTTTTGCACAATAGTTACTGGCAAATAACTTTTTCTAGCTTCAATACTTTTTCCAGCTGATTTTATCTTACCTATTCATCCATTTAATCCATAGTTCTGGTAGTCAGTAATTATCCCAGGTTAATTTTCTTGGAACGAAAGGTACCACTATAGGGGGGAGGGAGGGGATCCAAAAAATCTCCAGTGTTTTGTAACACCGTGATTGTCTGTTGCTTGAACAATATAGAAACTGAAGCTATTAAAGCTACTGTTATATAAAATACTTCACAGTACCAGTTGTGGCTTATCTGAGAGCAATGATATGAGGTAATATTTTAATTTTGTTAGTCTTAATCTGGTAAGTAAAGCTAAACTTGAAGACAAGTGCAAAATATATGGTTTCTCATCACATTTGTGAGTTCAATTAGAAGAATTTCACGATAGATATCATTGAGTTAGAATTGAAAATCAGAGATTGAAAATCAAAGAACCTACCCCACCCAAGTTCATATCCTTAAAGGATGTTGAGATTATCACTCCCTAAAATTATGGATAAAAATTATGAAAATTGCTGTACTAGCACATTTTAAAAGAATGAGACTGGATATGACTACAGTAATATTATTAGGCACCACTCTGTTTATATATTCTTAGAAATCATCCTCTGTTTATGATACTGAATGAAATATTGATAAATTTCTTTTCCAAAGGTTTGTGTCATAAAACAATATAGAAATATATAATACAAGAAGAAAGTGGAATAATGGCAGGGGTGGGCTGCTACATTCATACTGGTTCAAGCGAACTGATTAATTTTATGGCCAGTTCGGCAAATCCCACCTCTGGCTGGCCCCGCCCAGCCCTCCCAAAAATCCCCGGATGGCCCATTTTGGATCACAGGTAAGTGCAGGGCCTGTACGGAGGCTCGAGGAGGGCAAAAAATGGAAGTTCTGGAAGGGTGGAAACAGACATGTTTCCAGCCTCCAGAGAGCCTATGGAGGATGAAAACCAAGCCTCCTGGAATTTCCAGAAGGCTGAAATGGGCCTGTTTCTGGCCTCCAGAGAGATTCCAGAGCCCACGGAGGCCATTTTTGTCCTCCTGGAGGCTCAAGGAAAGACTCTGGAGCCCGGGAAAGGAGAAAATGCCTCCCCAGATCATTTTCACTCCCAGGCCAGGCTGGTACAGGAGGCTGACTAGGCCATGCCCACCATGGCCATGCCCATCCAGCAACTGGGCAGAGAACTGGTTGCTAGATTTTTTTAAGCCCACTCTTGAGTAATGGATAAATTACAATGTGTGTGTGTGTGTGTATCAGTTAACATGTAACATGTATAGATGTGCATTGAAAAAAAATGGGGAGAAGACAAAATAATTTTGATTTGTATGAACGAATTATAATTGAAACTGTTCCAATGTCTGTGCAGAGGTAATCAAAATATTTATTTTGAATGTTTCCAGATATTAATAGCCATAGTGCTATTTATCTATTATGATTTATTTTAAACTTAAGCCCATGTCACACTGCACCAATGGATGCAAAGA
>BHFT01067729.1:0-42016 GCA_004320025.1 Laticauda laticaudata | reverse complement strand
GGGACTTCACAAGGAGCTGCGACTGAGGATGGAGCTCAGTGCATCAAGAGCCACCAACACACAGACAGTATCCTGGACATGCGGCCTTCAAATGCTCACATTTCCTCTTGTCAAGCCGCTCCTGAACAACAAACAACGTCAGAAGGGTCTTACCTGCGGCCTAAAGCAAAAACATGCGTCTGTTTGCCTGCAGTGGTCCAAAGTTTCCTCTTTTTCTGGAGCCGGCAGAGCAACTTTGCATCTTCATTATGCGAAACCAAGGCACCACTGAGCCAACAGACCATGCTGTTTCTTTAGCCCAGGTAAGACCCTTCTGACTTGTTTGTTGTTCAGGAGCGCTCTTGACACAAGGAATGTGACATTTGAAAGCCCATGTCCAGGATGCTGTCTTGCTGTGTTGGTGAGCCTTCGTTGGATGCACCTGACTCCATCCTCAGTCCACGTCCTTGTGAAAGTCCCAACACTTTTGATGGCCTTTTCCTGACAATCCTCTCCAAGCTGTGGTTTCATCCCTGCTGCTTGTGCCAACATTTTTCTTCCACACTTTTCCCTTGCAACATTAAACTTTCTATTAATGCTGTTTGATACAGCACTTATACAGCACTGGGGATACATCCAGCTTCTTTTGCAATTACCGTTTTGAGGCTTTCCTTCTCTTTATGGGGAACGTGTCAATGATGTTTTTCTGCACAAATTGTCAGGTCAGCAGTCTTTCTTCGATGATTGTGATTCCTGGCTGAACCAGACTGAGGGACCATTTAAGCGGCTCAGGAAACCTCTTGCAGGTGTTATGGCTTTCATTGCGCTGATTAGAGGGGGGAGGGACACTTTGAGCCTAGGAATATTGACCTTCTTCTACAATATTTTAATTTTCTGAGCGATTGTGGATTTGGACTTTTGGAAACGGGTATTTCATGAGCCTGTAAGCCTTAAATCCATCTCAATTATGACACCACACGGCTCTTGCGACGATCTTGCTTTGCCCCCATGTAAAATATCATACTATATTGGGTTCACCTTTTAAGTTGCATTACTGAAATAAATGAACTTTTGCATGATATTCTAATTTTTTGAGTTTTGCCTGTACATTTTCTCTCGCACACAATCATACAATCTTGTTTCCTTTTTCTCACATTTTCTCAGTCTCTCTCTCTCTCACACACATACACATTCTCTCTTCTTTTTCTCACACACATTTTCTTTTCCCTCCCTCCCTCTCTTTTCTCTCCCTCTCTCTTATCTAGGTCATACTTGCTTTTATTTTTGGGTCAGGACTCTTGTCACCTGTCATTGTCATCTAAGATCTCCAAGGCTGCAGTCTTTCCTGTTTGGGAGCTGCTCTAGCCCCCTATTCCCTTCAGTTGCCTTTTTGGCACCTTTGTATTTCCAGCTTCCTCTGAGTCTCATCCTATCCTGGTGTTTATCTTCACACCCAGGCCTGGAGGTCCTTGAGATGTGGGGCAATGCCTCCCATCCATTTTGCTCTTGGCAGGGAAAGACTAGGACACACACTTCTTGCAGTAATAACCTGGTTCTCAGGTTGTAAGAAAGCTGTGTTCTGGATTTTATAGAACTTATTTATGCTTTTACACGATATAGCTGTTATTTTTTTATGATTAAGCCACCCAGAGTTATCTTGAACTATAAATTCAGCCTATAAATTATATAATTAAATGGCCTTCTTGGTTGAGAGAGTTGGCTTCCATTAGCCATTCCTTGTAGAGCATAAGGTGTTGGAAAGCCACCACAACTATGCCACAAACTATGGCTTGTTGGAAAGGGTGAACTAACACTAACTAACCTGAACCCTGGGCCCTATCTAACAAAATGAAATTCAGTGTAGAGAAGAGTAAAGTCTTATACTTAGGCAAGAAAAACCAAAAGTACACACATAGATTGGATGAAACCAGGCTTTATAATGGTAACTGTTAGAGGGATCTTGGAGTCTTAGTGAACAGCCAATTAAATATGAGCCAACAGGGTGTGGCGGCAGCCAAAAAAAGCCAATGCAATTCTAAATTGCATTAACACAGGGATTGAATCAAGATCTCATGAAGTAATAATACCACTCTGTAAAACCACACCTGTAAGACCACACCTAGAATACTGCATCCAGTTTTGATCACCACACTATAAGAAAGAGGTTGAGATTCTAGAAAGAGTGCAGAGAAGAGCAATCAAGATGATTAATGGGCTGGAGGCTAAAATATGTGATGAATGGTTGCAGGAACTGGGCATGGCTAGTCTAGTGAAGGACTAGTCTTCCAATATTTGAGGGGCTGCCACAGAGAGTAGAGGGGGTCAAACTATTTTCCAAAGCACCTGAAGGACAGACAAGGAATAATGGATGGAAACTGATCATGGAGATTCCAGCTAGAAATAAGGAGAAATTTTCAGTCAATGGAACAGCTTGCCTTCAGAAGTTGTGGGTGTTTCATCATCGGAAGCTTTGAAGAGACTGGACAGCCATCTGTCAGAAATGGTGTAGGGCAGGGGTCTCCAACCTTGGGCACTTTAAGCCTGGTGGACTTCTGGCTGGAGAATTCTGGGAGTTGAAGTCCGCCAGGCTCAAAGTGGCCAAGGTTGGAGACCCCTGGTATAGGGTCTCCTGTTTGAGCAGGGGGTTGGACTAGATGACATAGATTAGAAGGTCCCTTCTAACTATTGTTCTAACATTTTGTGGCTTCTATTGCATCTCTTCATAGTGACATTTTCAGAAACTACATCACTGCGCCTTCTTTTCGAGTTAACTTAAATGAACTTTCTTTTACTAGATCCCCTTTCTATACTGAATTATCCCCATGGACTATCCTTGCTTGGCAGGCCCAGCAGTTTTCTAATGGTCTCTGTAGCCGCTTTCCTCTGTAAAATTAATTCTTTTAAATTCTCTTTTGAAGATGGGTCCAGGCAGGCAGACTAATCCCCCACTGAAAACTGTTCGTTTGCACAAGTATCATAATTCTGCTTTTCAAGTCATGATCCAAGGAATCACTGTAGGAGGCACAACATTGCAGGATCCAATCTGGGGTCAGTCCTCAGAACCAGCGATCCAGAGAAACAAAGGACTGGGAGGAACATGATAGCAGTATTGCAGTATTTGAGCAGCTGCCACAAAGGGGAGAATTAACCAGTGGAACAGCTTGCTGTCAGAGGTTGTGGGTGCTTCATCTCTGGAGGTTATTAAAAAGAGTCTGGACAGTCAGTTGTCTGAAATTGTATAGGATCTCCTGTTTGAGCAGGGGGCTGGACTAGAAGACCTCCAAGGTCCCTTCTAGTTCTGTTCTGATCAATCAAAATGGCTGTCGAGACAGTTTCAATCTTTCAACTTTGCATTCTATTAAGATAACTGCCTAGAAAATAATAGTTTGCTTCAATCCAAAGATTTAATAGTGAGCTATAAATGAGCCCATTTTAAGGATTTGGGGATAGAAAATAAGACAGTCAGTGCCCTGATTTATCTTCAATTAAGTGAAAGATTTCAATTGCGTTCTCCTCCATCCTAGCCCAGCACTCCAATAATAGCTATCAGGTCTTTCGGTTAGTTTTAGTGTACAATACTAACTCAATCTTTATGGCATGTTTTGTATATTGTTTTGTGTTGGGTCCATGTGACCCTGGGTGCATTGCAACTCTGCCAATTCTTTTCCTCTGTAAGATTTCAAAGTTTCCAAGATGTCGGTTTATAAACAAGCACAACCACAGCAAGTTATTCAACATGAAACAAAACAAACGAATGAATTGCCCAGAAGCAACACACAATGAAAGCTCAGCTAAAATAGAAGCTAAAGAAAAAACAACATAATAAAATATACTGAAGACAACAACAGTAAGAGAAGTCTTATAGTAAACACTTCAGCCACGTCTTCTATCATCTATTTTAGCAAAAGTTTTCAAGCAGAAGTAATTCTGTGAAGTTAATAGGGGTCAGGGAATGTTTTTGTGTTTCCTGTGTGTGTTTGTGTATCTCTATGCGTGTCCAAGCTGGGCTCCAAAACTCCAGATGAGAGATAGCAAAAAAAGAGATATTACACCCTCTTGCCATCCAGATTTGGGGAGCCCCAATCTAGTAGCAAGAGATAATACAGGTAGTCCTTGACTTACAACAGTTCATTTAGTGACCGAAGTTACAACATCCCTGAAAAAAGTGACTTATGACCACTTTTCACACAACCATTGCAGCATCCCCAAAGTCATGTGATCAAAATTCGGCTGCTTGGCAACTGACACATGTTTATAACGGCTACAGAGTCATGGAGTCATATGATCACTGCAATCTTCTGCCAAGCAAAGACAATGGGGAATCCCAATTCACTTTACAACTGTGTTACTAACTTAACAACTGTGGCAAGAAAGGTCTTAAAAGTAGGGCAAAACTCACTTGACAAATATCTCATTTAGCAACAGAAATTTTGGGCTCAATCGTGGTCATAAGTGGAAGACTACCTGTACCAAAATTACCACTCACTAATTTCATCAAGTCTGCTCAGGGTTTTCTGGACATTTTGCATTTGATTTGAACTATGTTTTAAATCCAACACAAATAAGGAGAAGTTAACTATAGGATTCTGTATTATTTCAAGCATTGAGGGAAAGCAATCAAGTATATTTTCAATCATATACCTTCTTTGCTAGATAAACATGACCACGGAGACAAGCAATTCTATATTTAGCCTCAAATGATTCTAATTTAGCCTCTTTGTGGCAACAATCTTTGGACAGATATGTCTATGTAGATACTCAGTCATTCAGGTCATAGTTGTCCTAAAAGTGCTTTTTTTCAGAAGGCAACTGGACTTTGTTTTGCCTTGAAGAGGTTTCACTTCTCATCCAAGAAGCTTCTTCAGTTCTGATTGAATACTGGAGTATGGAAGGATTTTTAATTCCTAACAATCCTCTAGTTGTTAGCACTCTTTCTGAGAGTTGTTGAGGCCACTTGGAGATTTTTATCTGTGCCCTGAGAATCACCTGAATATTGCAATGAGTGCTCCACAGATAAACCTCCAGGTGTTCAACATGGTAACCTGGTTTATATCTGTATCACAACTGAGGACCAAAGTTGTGGACTCAATTATGGTTGTATGTTGAATTGTAAAGCGCTTCATGGCCCAGGACTTAAGTCACTTGCAGGACTAATACTCTGTCTATCCCATGAGACCTGGCTATGCTGCCCAGGGAATTCTGGGAATTGAAGTCCAGACATCTTCAAATTGCCAATTCTCAACGAAAACACTGATTTAGCTAGCAAAGACAAGGGAAAGTATCTCAGTCAAGAATGTCAAGAAATAGAGATAAAGAAAATGAGACACAATTTTTCAAAGTTCAAGCATACCTCAATCAATATCAGATGCTGGTTTCCTGCAAAGCATTCCAAAACTTGCAAATTTACACCAAAGAAAGGAGATAGAGGAAAGCATGTAAATTAGCAAATCATTGCACTGATTTTTCCTCACAAGCCAAAAAAAAAATGGAATCTCATATTTAAAGAGAATACTAAATGGCCAGGCAGAAAAAGCAATGTGGTACTGGGATCAATTAGTAAAAGAAACATGAGTAATCAGATAACTCAGTATTTTTCAACCTTGGCAATTTTAAGATATGTGGACTCTGAATTCTGGGAGTTGAAGCTCACATATCTTAAAAGTAGCTAAGGGTGAGAAATGCTGAGATTGATATAAGTAAGATGGATAATGGAGAGAGCAACAGCCGTAAAAGATTCCTTTTCTTGATTACATCAAGGCCTTCAAGTATGCAAATCATGCCAAAATGTGAAATATAAAAAGGAGTGCCAGAACATCTGGTTATGCTTTGAGGAATCTTTACAAGGAACAAGAAACTACTGTAAGAACTAAGTTTGGAGAAACAAAGTGTTTAGAACAAGGGAGGAAGACCAGACTGAAGATTATCTGCATATACTGAATGTTTATTCTGTTCAGGGAATATAAGAATGTTGGGATTTAGAATTGCTGACAGCTGAAATTCTAAATTGGGAGGTCAGAAAAGAAACAGTTCAAGATATGCAGGCAATAGCACTTTATGGGATGAAAGTAAAAAAAGACAAAATGATCACTAGGGAAAGCAGAAACGGATAGACTGGGGTCATCTATCTTGTATCTATACCACTCCTGCATCATCACAAAATCTCCAGAACCGTAAAGCCTACAATCTTGAAATTTGGCACTTATGTTCCCCTTGGCTTCTAGGTGCTCACTAAGAAAGGATTTTTCAAAAGGTTCATCAGAGCATCAGTATTTCGTATATTATTATTAACACGCTCTGATGCTCAGGAGTTCTACTCTCCCTCCCCATCTGAAAAGAAATGTTCTAAATGCAAAACGCAAGCAGAGGAGTTTCAGTTTCAGAGCAGCAACCAGCTTTAGTACAAAACATTTGAGCTAAGCCACGTCCAGGCTCCTTGCTGTCTCCTTGCTCACACAGCAAATGCTCTTTCAGTTTCCAAACGGCCCTCAACTCTCACACACTGACAGGATACTAGCCAGATGAATACCGATGGATGCTTGTAGGCAGAGGCAGAATTTTTTCCCTCTTATTTTCCTCCCCAAAAACTAAGCCCAATCACAGTTTCGTAGCGAAGCATGGGTATAGAGCTACTGTTAAATATTTTAAAGCAAGGAGAATGCCGTACAGATAGTCCTCAACTTACGACCTCAATTGAGACCAACATTTCTGTGGCTAAGTGAGAGATTCGTGAATTTTGCCCCATTTTACGACCTTTCTTGCCACAGTTGTTAAGTGAATCATTGCAGTTGTTAAAAGATAGATTGGTTGTTCAGTAAATCTGGCTTCCCCATTGACTTTGCTTGTCTGGTCACAAAAGAGGATAATGTGACCACCAGGGACAGTGCAACAGTCATAAGTATGAGACAGTTGCCAAACATCTGAATTTTGATCACAGGAAAAAGAAAGTTTAAAGTTTCCTTTCAGAGAAAACAAAGGACACTAACAAAAAAAAAAAAAACCAATTTCTCTTTTTAAAACCAGTGTTAAATTTGATTTTTCAATACTTAAGATAAAAAAAAAATCCAGTCCAGTTGAAAAAAAGAAAAATCCTTTTGTATGTTAAATAATTAAGAAAAAAAAAGCCAAATCAAGTTGATATCAGGCTTAAGTTTCGCCGCTACCCCTTTTGTCTTTAATACTTTTCTTTCCCCCTTTGGGTGTTCTCAGTCCCAAAGGTAAATTAGTTGAGTGTCACCCAGAGCCGACACGCTTCCCTTCTTCTTCTTCCTTTCCAGAGCTGTCCCAACTTTCAGCAGCTTTAATGGCCGCTTCTGCTGCAACTGGTTTGAAGAGCTTCTCCTGGATCAACCAGGGACTTTGCGATGTCCCTGGGATCAACAGGACGTGCTCTCTTCATTCACCGTCTTTTCGGGATGGTTTAGGGCCAGTTGGACTGTCCAGCTGTGGGGACATCGGCGTCGGTCTGAGATTCTCGAGATCCTCCATCCGTCTCATTGCAATGTCAACCCCGCCCTCCTGCTGTTGTTAACTTTGAATGGACACCAAATGAATTATTGTAAGTTGGGGACTACTGTATTGGAGTTGTAAATGTTCATCTTAGGAGGGCAGTAACAAACTTAGACAAGATTGTGAAGAATCCTTCTAACGCAACAGAGATCTAAAAAGATAAAGCAAGATATTCCCCTTGCTTTATGGAAAAATTAAAAGGTGGCAGTTTCCTTTGTCCAGTTGTGTCAAACTCTAAAGAATGGTGCTCATCTCCATTACGTAGCCAAGAAAGCCAGCATCATCCAAAGAGCTTTTCCATGGTCATGTGGCCACATATACAAGTATTCCTCGACTTATAACAGTTCATTTAGTGACTGTTCAAAATTACATCACTGAAAAATGTGACTTTTCAGTTACCATCTTTACAGCATCCCCATTATCGTGTGATCAGAATTCAGATACTTGGCAACCAGTTCATACTTACGACCATTACTGTGTCCCAAGGTCATGTGATCCCCTTTTATGACCTGATCAGCGAAGTCCATGGAGAAGCCAGTCACATAACAACTGGGTTACTAACTTATTAACTGCAGTGATTCAATGAACGGCTGTGGCAAGGTTGTAAAATGGGACACACCTCACTTCACAAATATCTCACTGAATGACAAAAATTTGGGGCTTAATTGTGGTCCTAAGTAGAGGACTACCTGTATTCAGAGGCACAAAGAATGCTGGAAAACGGACAGTATGGGATTCGAGACCCAAGCACTGCATGACAGGGTGAGCTCCCGCTCCTTGCTCTAGCTCCCTTAGCAGTTTGAAAGTATGTCAACACGAGTAGATAGTTACCACTTCAGTGGCTGTGGAAGCTGGATGACCAAAAAACAAAGTGGGATATTTAAAGTTGAATTGTAGATTTTGAAACTCAGGTAGTCTTTGACATTTGACTGTGATGGAGTCTGCCAATTACACCTGTAAGTCCTAATGGTTGTAAAAAGTGACTGACCTGATTTTATGAAATTTCTTGTAGCCATTATTACACAAATGCTATGGTCATTAAGCAAATTCATGGTTGGTAAAGAACTTCTCGACAAAAACCGGAAGTGCCAGTTTTTGACGAAACCATTAGAAAACATAATCATGCGACTGCAGGATACTGCAAATGGCTACCAAAGTGATCATGGACCTTCTCCATGGTGGCTTCCTCCCTTTGGAATATCATACCAACAGAAATTAGACTGACCCCTTTTGGAAGGCCCCCCAAAAGTGGTTTTGCCCATTGGGCTTGGGGAACCCAAGCGGGAAGGAGCCCATTAAATGGCTTATTTAACTTGTGTGTTGTCGCCAAGGGTAAGGATTGTCTTTTTGTTTTTATTTTATTTTAATATTTTATGTAGTGTTTTTATTGTTTGTATATTTTATGTATGTATGTGCATGTGTGGTATTCAGCTTTGTTCGGGTATTATCCCATGTCATTATAGTTGTGCTTTTAAAGTTGTAGCAACGTAGAAACAAAATGCATAGGTACAGTATATGAGGTACCTTGCTCAATAATAGTTAACTGTGAGAAGGATCTTGGAGTCCTAGTGGACAAACATTTAAATAGGAGCCAGCTATGTGCTGTAGCTGCCAAAAAATTCAACACAGTTCTAGGCTGCATAAGCAGAGGGATAAAGTCAAGATCACATGAAGTGTTAACACCAATTTATAAGGGCTTGGTAAGACCACACTTGAAATACTGCATTCAGTTTTGGTCACCATGATGTAAAAAAGATGTTGAGACTCTAGAAAGAGTGCAGAGAAGAACAACAAAGAGGATTAGGGGACTGGAGACTAAAACATATGAAGAACAGTTGCAGGAACTGAGTATGTCTAGTCTGATGAAAAGAAGAACAAGGGGAGACAGGATAGCAGTGTTCCAATATCTCAGGCTGCCACAAAGAGGGGATCAAGCTATTCTCCAAAGCACCCGAGGGCATGACAAGAAGCAATGGGTGGAAACTAATCAAGGGGAGAAGCCAGGGTTGGGATTCTACCAGTTTGCACCTATTCGTTAGAACCAGTGAACATTCTAAGCAGTTCGGAGAACCAGTTGTTAGAAGAAATTACAGGGGTAATCCTGTAAGGAAGATAGGAAGGAAACATTCTGGTGTTGCTTACAGAAACTGCCACTCCATTGATCCTTATTACATTCTTGGCAGGACTAGACTTTCTGTCTCAGGAACGTCTCTGGAGTTTTTTTCCCCTTTCTTTGCTGGTACTTTGCTTCTGTGGAATGACCATACAAAGTTACAATGGCACTGAAAAAAGTGACTTATGACCATTTTTCACACTTACGACTGTTGCAGCATCCCCACAGTCATGAGGTCAGGTGAGGAGATGCGTGTCTCAATGTGAGTGATATTGAATTGGCCATGCCCAGCCAATAACATGAACACCAAGTCACGCCCACTAAGTTATGCCCACAGAACCAGTTGTTAATTGAATCCCACCCCTGGGAAAATCAATTTAGGACTAAGGAGAAATCTTCTGACAGAACAATTAATCAGGGGAACAACTTGCCTTCAGAGATTGTGAATGCCCCTACACTGGAAGTTTTAAAGAAGAGATTGGATAACCATTTGTGGTATAGGGTGGTTTCCTGCCTAAGCAGGGGGTTGGACTAGAAGACCTCCATGGTTCCTTCCAACCCCGTTATTCTATTCTAATCTGTTCACCACCTTGAATTATTTGTAAAAATGATAAAAGGTGGGGTTCAAAATAAACAAGTAAAACAAGAAGTAAATAACAAACATTGAAGCAAGGAAACCCAGAATGCAAGAATGGAAAGAACAGGCTTTAGACACACACACACACACACACAAAACAAAACAAAACACAACAGTGAAGTGGCACTTGCGGATTCCAATTTGACTTGCCTAAAAATATTTTTTAAGCCTGAGGTGTTGTCAATCTTCTAGCAGTGTCTCTAACATAAAAGCCTTTTTTCAGATTCCAATATATGGCAGAACCAACAAGTCATTCTTTGCATCAGAGGGGTTTAATGACTCCAAATTGAATATTAGCATGGACGGGAGAGAAAAAAGAGAACTTCTTTCACAGAATTTACAAATGGACTTGAGAAGTGTTTAAACTCTTTCCCCCACACACCAAAAAAAACAAACCAGGAAATGTTTCCCAGACATTTAAGTCACTCTTTGAGACAATCGATCGGGGGGGGGAAGGGTTTGCTATTCAGTTTTTCTCTCCTTTCTAGGAAGAATGCTGGCAAGCGATTCCAAGGTGAAAATCTGTTGGCTTATTAAGAGATATTTGAAGTACAACTCAAGTGAGTAAAATCCATTATGACCAATGGTTAAGATTTGAAAGGCTGCATGTTGGTCACCACCAATTTGAACCCAAGTTCTTGACTTCTGAATTCTTATCGCCACCAGCATCCCCCAGACGCTGAACTGTGATCAAGAAAAGAGATTGGAGAACTCTATCAGCAATGACAAT
Source organism: Laticauda laticaudata (assembly GCA_004320025.1). NCBI lineage: Eukaryota > Metazoa > Chordata > Lepidosauria > Squamata > Elapidae > Laticauda > Laticauda laticaudata. Next base: position 31,051 of record BHFT01067729.1, on the reverse strand, counting down.
GGGTCAAAAAGGAACAGGGGCCTCCAAACTTGGTAACCTTTAAGACTTGTCCCAAAGGTGCTTTTTTTTCAGGAGGCAACTGGACTTTGTTGTTTTCTTTGAAGACGTTTAGCTTCTCACCCAAGAAACTTCTTCAGCTCTGACAGGATAGTGGGGTATGGAAGGATTTTATATTCTTTGCAGACAGATAGTCATTTGCATCCTTTGGAGAGGAATACAAATCCTTCCATTCCACGCCATCCAGTCAGAGCTGAAGAAGCTTCTTGGATTTCAAAAGAAAAAAAAATATAAAAGTCCAGTTGCCTCCTGAAAAAGCATCTTTGGGACAACCATCATCTGGATGACTGAGAATCTCCACAGATTTCTATGACTTGTGGACTTCAACACCCAGAATTCCAACATGGCTGGCTGAGGAATTCTGGGAGATGAAGTCCACAAGCCTTAAAATTGCCAAGTTTGGAGACCCCTGTGTTAGAAAAAACAAGCTACTAAAACCTTTTTATCTGACAAACCTTGAGCCACCAGTGTTCCAACAAACACTATCAACAGGAGAAGTTCTCCTGAGGGTTTGAAAACTGTCAGAATGAGCAGAATCCTATGCAAAGTGTCCATGAGAGGCCTAGCTAGGATATATGGGGAGTCAATATGTGGTCAAAGTTGAACCACAAAAATCACACACACACACACAAAAAAAACCCCCACGTATTTTGTCAGAGGCTGAGAGGACTCCAGCAGCTTCAGGAGAAACAGTCCCATTTTTTTCCTCAAAAAACAAGACACGTCATCCAGCTCCGAAGAACCAGGCTTGTCAGTAAGACCGATGCACAACAGAGCAACCGACGTGAGAGACCTAAGAACACTTATTCGTTACACGGGTTTCTCTTTATCGACAAATGCTTTGTGAGGTAGATGAGCCATTTTCCCATTTTATGCAAAGAGAAGTGAAGGGGGAGGGGGGCTCCGTAGTTTGGGATGACATCACATTTCTAAGTGAGCATGTGGAACTGCCCTGACTTCAAAAAGCAGATTTTCTCCCCCAGGAAGGTTCTTTTTTTCTGGAGTTAAATTCCCTAGTTTAGGGTTAGGGTCAAAGGACACATTTGGCTATTGCATATTCTCTGTCCTGGCTTATCCTACTGGTCTAACTTTGTCTTTCTCTTTTCTGCTTTAGAACTGGTTCTTGGACTGAATGAACCCCTTCCCATGGACACAAGCAAATGCAAGAAGTTTTAAGAGATTATTATTTTTGGGGTGAAGAACTCAAAAGTGGTTGGAATCCTAACTGTTAAGGTCGACTTGGGATTTGCACATCTTTACTGCTTACCTGGACATTAGTAGACACCCAACTCTCATCCCTTGTCCCCAGTGGGTAGCTTTAGATATGTGTGTGTGTGTGTGTGTGTGTACACATACACATATATGTGTAGATATAACCAGAAGCACACATTTGTGTGTATACACACCCCTTCAAAAGACTTTAAATCATATACAGGTCTCTGGTTTATCCAGCAATAGTTTCCTTCCGTCCCACATGTGTCTGCCAGGAACATTAAATATACAACTAAATAAGCCACAGGATTGTCAGCCAGCCGAGAGTTCAAATCCCACATGCATGGGGGAGCGGGCCATGCACACAATTTGTTCTTGCTTCTTTGGCCACCTCCTTCAGCCACGATGGGTGCTTTGGGCCTCCCTTTTTCCCAAGAAAGAGAGCAAAGCTCGCCTTTCTTTCTGGTGGAGGCCGCCAGGTCAGTTTTGCTCCCCTTCGGACGACTCTTCTTCCGCTTCCTCAAGCCACTGGATGAACTTCTGAAGCTGCAAAAACAATGCCAGGATGAGAGACGATTGACGCGCGGCTATGGTAGCTCCTAGGAAGAGCCCACCGGAAGCCTCTTGGCAATAAACAGTTGGGACAAGGGAGGGGAAACAGGTGGCTTGCCCATCAGAATTCCTTTCATGGGTTGCTGCACTTCAGATCTTGGATTTCAACTGAAGGTGTTCAATCCCTGAAGCTGGCCTGGCCGAAGCCATCTTGGAGCTCCGGTGGTGCCACACTGGAGGTGAGGGATGGGGGTGGTGAAATTAGAGATAGCTGGGGTTGTATAGTCAAAATAAATGTCAGCCTTTATTAAATGTCAGGGGGTGGGTTTGTAGTTTTGAGTTTTGCAAGGAAGCCCGAAACGTTCAGCGTTCCAGCAACCCTCCATTCCAATCAATAACTCTGAGACAGACATCTCTCCAAAGTATCTTTATTTGGATAGTAACTGGCACATCTGTGGAATCCTGAATCTGAAAGTTTCGTACTTCCTTGAAAAAGTGAAAACTACAAATCCATCCTCCCTTAGCTATCACATGGCCCAATCACCATCTGCCCTAAAGTAAGATTCCCATTTCATTATGCACCACACTCAGTCACCTTGAACCAACAAAAGAATTTTATTTTGTCTAACTAGATAGACTCCAATGAATTCCCCCTCCCCTTTCTCAGGCTCAATTGTGGCAGCGTGGGAGCATTGATCTCAATATTGCTTCCAAAGCTGACAATAAAATACTTTCTCTTGGGACCCAAGGATGTTCTCACACCTGATCAGAGGAAGGAGGAGTGATGTCACTGGATCTTCAGACAGCCCCCTTGATTGGACCATGTGACTGGGGTTGAGAGAAAAAAATTACTTTTAATTAGGTGAAAAACCATGGGACTTTTCAGAGTCAGTTTTCACCAGATAGGTACCAATATATTTCCAATAAAGCTATTGTCAACTCAAAAATATTTCTCTGGTCTTTTACACTCGTCACCAGAAAGAGGGAGTGGCGGGGGAGTAATGCATATCTTAAAATATTTTCATAGATAATTGTTAGGTGGCAGAAGCTTCTGGCGCGTAAGATTATTACTGGAGAATGACGGGCTCCACAGTGAGGTGGGGATCAGTTACTGAGGGTCGGAATAGGTACGGATGGAGACATGTTATAGGGTTAATAGCATTTAGGGCTAATGGGTTAGAACTAGAACTGCCTATAGGCCTAGGTGTGCTGTGGTGTGTCTCATGATAATGGTAATAAAAGGAGAGGGAGCAAACTCAAACCCAACTCTAACCATGCCTGGCTTTTAGCTTTTCTTGTCAGACAGAAAGCTGGAGTTCATATTCATTTCAGGACAAATCTTCAATACTCAAGGACTGGCTAACAGATAACATAATCAGAATTGGAAGGGACCTTATAGGTCAATAGTCCAACCCCCCGCCCAAGCAGGAGACCCTACACCATTTCTGACAAATGGAAGTCCAATCTCTTTTTGAAGGTCTCAAGTGATGGCGCTCCCACAACTTCCGAGGGCAACTTTTGTTCCATGGGTTGATTATTCTCACTGTCAGAAAGTTTCTCCAGGTTTCTCCAACTTATTTCCAGGTTAAATCTCTCCTTGTTTTGTTCAGTTTCCATCCATTATTCCTTGTCTGGCTTTCAGGTGTTTTAGAAAATAGCTTGACCCCTTCCTCCTCTCTGTGGCAGCCCCTCAACTATTGGAAGACTGCTATTCTGTCTCCCCTGGTCCTTTTCTTCACTAGAGTTGCCAAGCCCAGTTCCTGCAACTGTTCTTCATATGTTTTAGTCTCCAGCCCCCTCATCATCCTGGTTGCTCTTCTCTGTACTTTTTCTAGAGTCTCAACATTTTTTTTGTAAAGTGGTGACCAAAACTGGATGCAGTACTCTAGGTGTGGTCTTACTAAGGCTTTATAAAGTAGTATTAGTACCTCCCTTGATCTGAGAATGAGCATGATTGATGACTCTTGGCTATGGATGTGTCCCATTGGAGAATATACATCCAAGGAGGCGGGGGAAGACCGGGTCAAGGGTGAGATGAATTATGTGTCTCAGTGTCGGCTGCACCCAGGTAATACCGACATGTTCACTCCTAATAAATGATTTTTTTAAAACTCAGAGATGCGGCTAGATTCATGATTCTCATGGGGGTGGATTGGCGGAGCCTTGACAGCTATTCTTTGAGGAATCTACTTGCCTTTGAGTGTTGCTTGAAATGGATTTATTACTTGGAACAGGTAGTCCTTTGACTTACAGCCATTCATTTAGGGACTGTTTGAAATTCCAGCAGTGCTGGAAATACGGCGGCACTTATGAACGCCACAGCATCCTCGTGGTCATGTCATCTAAATTTGGGCGTTTGGCTACTGGCATGTATTTATGAGTGTTGCAGTGTCCCGGGGTCATGTGGTGACTTTCTGATAAGTAAAATCAATGGGGAAGCCAGGTTCACACTTAAGAATGGTGTTACTAACTTAACAACTGCAGGGGCTCACTTAACAATGGAGGCAAGAAAGGTCGTAAAACAGGGCAAAACACACTTAACAGCTGCCTCTCTCAGCAACAGAAATTCCAGGCTCAAATTGTGGTCATTAAGTCAAGGATTACCTGAACAATAATGTAGCCAATGTGGATGGTGTACGTAATGCTAAGCCATGAATTGTTTCAAATTGATTTGCTAAAACGACTATTGGCTGGTTTTGCCTTATGGTGATTAATAGGGTTCCCACAGGGTGCTAAGGGCTTTAATTTAATCACGGTCTGCTAATCCAGGGCTGAGTTCACACTTGTAGCAAGCCCCAAACAAACAAAATTATGATTTAATGCAACAATTTAATCCACTTGCCAACTGGGGTTTGTTTGTTTGTTTGTTGCCATGCAGTGTTTGACTTTCTGGAAATCTGGCTAAAGGAATTTTCCCTCTTCTTAGAATACCACAACACCTCTGTGAGGGGCTGCTCTCAAACACTATTCTGAATTTGCCAAAGGAATCAGAATCAGTGACCAGGGTGCTAATGGGTCGAGAGTCTGTCTTGTGGAATTTTTGCGAAGTCTAAATTCAAACGAGGCATCATCTCCACCAGCCCGAATCTACCTATCCTAAGTGGTCATGAAGGGAAGGAATTCTAACCTGGTGACATTTTCTGGGGTGGCCTTGAACTCTGCAACCACTTTCTCTGAGGTGCACCTGTTATGCCCCTGTTGGAATCTGATTCAGAGGGGGAGGCCGAATAGCTGACAGAGAGTAGGAGTGTGGCTCCATTGGCTGTGGAAGAAACTGGGGAAGGGCAAAGTCCAGCTGGGTAGAGCAGGGGAGAGGTAGAGCAAGGGAGAAGGAATTCAGAGAAAGACCCAAGCCCACCCCCTCTTCATTCTAGGCCACACAGGGAGGAACCAAGAAGAGAGCAACGTGGGTTGCGCAGCTTACGAGGGAGGAAAGGGCCCTGATTCCCTTCATTAGCTGCAGCTGGGAATACTGTTTAAAAAGGGAAGTTGCACAAAACAAACTGTTGGGAGCAAATCATAAATTATCTGGTATCCTCAAGGCTTATCTGTGTTCCTGGTGTCTTCCCAATTGTTTTGCTGTGCTTTCAAGTCTGCAATTTCTTATCCTGCCCTGTCAAGTTAATTCCTGCAGTGTGGTTTGTTTGGATTTTTAGTTACAGTTTGTATGTACTTCACTTTTCAGACTGAATTTCCTCCACTTAAAGACTGTTCCTAGGAGAGTTTTTCTCCAACTGAAGGTAATCTGGACATTGGGGCAAAGTTGGAGGTAATAAAAGGATTCTTCTAGCTTATTTGACTATGTTGCCTTTGTGCCACACCCTGGGTCATCACAATACCTGTACCCTTAGGTTTTGGTTTTCTGTCAGGCAGTAAGCACAATTCTGTTTAATGGGTTTTTTAAATGGGGGATAATTGGGTGTGGTTATATTTGGATTTGATTTTACATATTCTGTTTATAGCTATTTTTATGTAAGCTGCTGTGTTTGCTTTTATTCTGTTTTAATGTTGGAAAACCATCCACCAGCTTGGGATGAGGTATAAATATGTGTGATGGATATGCCTCACAAAATCTTCACCAATGATGGTAACTCACCCGCTGGTTTTTACGAAGTTGTCTGCCTTTATCTGATGTGTCCCGTTCAGAAAACCAGGTTAGAATCATCTCTTCTGCTAAGATTTCCAGTTGATAGAATGTCATCAGGACCTGGAAGGATGACAGACGAAACTGGGCTTGTATGCAGGGTCAGGAAGGCAGGCACAGCACTAAATGAAATAAAGAGTTGTACAGCGAAGTCCCCAAGGTGCTTTCAAAAAGACAACTGGACTTTCTTGATTCTTCCTGAAGACATTTTGCTTCTCATCCAAGAAGCTTCTTCAGGTCAAACTTGGCTCTTCCGAGAAAATTCAAAAAAATTCCAGTTGTAGTTTTGAAAGCATCTTTGGGACAACCAAGAACTGGATGACTCAACACAAGTGATTTTTAATAGCAATAGCACTTAGACTTATATACCACTTCACATTGCTTTACAGCCCTCTCTAAGCAGTTTACAGATTCAGCATATGGGCCCCAATAATCTTGGTCCTCATTTTATCAACCTCGGAAGGATGTAATGTTTTACCAATGATAAAACTTAAAGAGTTTAAAAAAACAACCAAAGGCTAATGAGAAGATCAGTAACAAAAAGCAAAGTGTGTGTGTGTGCTCTTATTTTTAATAAAAAAATATTATTTTGCCAACAAAAAAGGTACCAGGTCTTATTTTCGGGAGATGTCATGCACTGACTAACCTTACTTGCATGCATCGCCTGCCCTCCTTTTTGCTGTCAGAGGCCTTCAGGAACTCCTTCTTCTGTGGCCAGCAAGGCTTTCATGAAGGCCTCTGCAGCCGATAACAGAGCTCTGGATTAATCCAGAGCTTTGTTGTCAGCTCGAGGCCTTCAGGAAAGCCTTGCTAGGCTTGCTGGCTGCAGGAGAAATGGGCCAGCAAGGCAGGTGTCGGGGTGTGCAAAGCCTGGCTACAACTGGTCAAAGATAAATAGTAGGGCAGCTCGACACAACCCATCCCAACCCTAGCTTAATTTTTTTACCCATCCACTCTGGAGTGGGCAGGATCTTAATTGGGGCTTATTTTGGATGTAGGGCTTATATTGGGCGCACATGTAAAATTCAAGCTAGGACTTACTTTCAGGGTAGGTTGTATTTTTAGGGAAACGGGATATGTAAATTCTAAAGAGGATAACTCTCTTGGCAGCTGCTTAAGCATTTCTTAGGTGAAATCTGTAAAGTCCTATCTGGATTCTGCTACCCAGAAAAGCTTATTGTCCATTCTTGACTTCTAGCCTACTGTGACCACTATCTTCATGGTAAAGGTAAAAAGTAAAAGAGTCCCGTGATCCCCTTTTGCAAACTTCTGACACGCAAAGTCCATGGGGAAGCCAGATTAATTTTAATGACTGGGTTACTAACTTTTAACAACTGCAGTGATCCACTTAACAATGGTGGAAAGAAAGGTAGTAAAATGGGGCAAAATTCACTTCACAAATGTCTCACTTAGCCACAGAAATGTTGGTTGTAACTGAGGTCGTAAGTCGAGGGCTACCTGCACACGGCATTCTCCTTGCTTTAAAATATTTAACATGACCCCAGTAACCCTAATCGGGTTACTGATTTCACAACTGCAGTGATTCACTTAACAGCTGTGCCAAGAAAGGTCATCAAAGCCAAAAACTCAATTGTCTCGCTTTGCACTAGAAATGTTAGGCTCAGTTGTGGTCTTAATTTGAGGACTGCCTGTACTCATTTTCAACAAGCAAGGTACAGGCAGAGGTACTAGCCTAACTGGGTGAACTCAATGTCTGGCCAAGCAATTCAGAAACCTTTCAGAGATTGGCAGGCAGGTCCTTCATTCAACTGTGGTGACAGGAACATGGGACCTTCCATGGATTTAAGAGACAGAAGGAAATCCCAGTTCAACCAACAGGTCATTCATTCATTATTCAGCCCGGGATCAACCTCCAGCTAACCTGTCAACACCCACAGGAAGCTTACTTTGGCCAGAATCGTGGTCAGCTTCTCGTGTTCCAAGAAGAACTCTTCAATGGCATGCAAAGAATCCAAGTGATCTGATGCTCGCTTGATGTAGTTCTTGAAGAGCGGAGCCCAATTCTTCAGCAACTGGAAGAGAAGGGAGCAAAGAAAGGTGAATGCTAAAAGTGTGTGTGGGGGGGGACTTAAGTAGATAAACATATAGAAGAATTTGGAATTGAAAATTGTTAGTAGATCTGGAAAGGAATGGAATGGAAATGATAGGACTAGAATTAGAATAGAATAGCTCTATTTCTACAGAGTTCTACAGAAGAATTATTGAGCTTATCATCTGTACCTCTATAACTGTCTGGTTTGGTTCTGCAACCCAACAAAACAGACAGAGACTCCAGAGGACAATTAGGACTGCAGAAAAAACAATTACCACAATTTCCATTGAGGACCTGTATCCTGCACGAGTCAAAAAGAGGGCTGTGAAAATATTTACAGACCCCTCATATCCCAGACATAAACTATTCAACTCCTACCTCAGAATGGCACTATAGAACACTACACACCAGAACAACTAGACATAAGCACAGTTTTTTCCCAGAATGCCATCACTATGCTAAACAAATAATTCCCTCAACACTGTTCAACTATTTACAAAGTCTGCACCACTAATACTGTTAAACTCATCACTCCTTATCGCCCATCCCCTCCCACTTGTGACTGTATGACTGTAACTGTGTCGCTTGTATCCTTACAATTTATATGTACTGTTTCCTAGCATGATTTCATTGCTTTTTCTACCCTATGAATATTATTAAGTGTTGTCCCTGATGATTGACTCTTGATGAATGTACCTTTTCTTTTTTGTACACTGAGATCATTTGCACCAAGACAAATTACTTGTGTGTCCAACCATATTTGGCCAATAAAGAATTCTATTCTATTCTGTCCTGTCCTGTCCTGTCCTATCCTATCCTCTTCAATTCTATTCTATTTTATTCTAGAATAGAATAGTATCTGGAAGGGATCTTGTAGGTCATCTAGTCCAACCTTCTGCTCAAGGAGACCCTATTCCATCTCAGACAAGTGGCTGTCCAGTCCCTTCTTAAAAACCTCTAATGATGAAGCACCCGCAACCCACAAAGAATGACCAAGAAACATTACATGCCAAGAAGATACAATTTACTGCTTTAAAAAGCGGTAAAATTAATATTGTTCTGTGAGTTTTTTTAAAAAAACAATTTTAATGAAGAAATTTGCAAATGAACAAGACTCCTTGGCACCTTAGCAGTGCATCCTGCAGCATTCAGCTCACCTACCTGTATGAAACAACCAACCCCTGAACTCTGGGCAGAAGAAACCCTCAAGGAATTTAAAGGCAAGCTAAACCAAGGGAAGATGGATGCTCACAGGGACTACCAAGGTGCAATAATGTTGAGGATCCTTTTCCGCGTTCATCTGCTGTAGAGGATATTCCAATACAACTTTGCTCAGTACCTCCATCACTTCTTTCAGGCCAATGTTGTAGGCATATCTGCAAAGGGAAGGAGAAATGTTGACAGTAGTCCCTGTTATTTACAGATCATGCCAACCTTTCTTTGTTTCATCTGTCTTAGACAATGTACACCTTTTCTGACACTGTATGAACATGAACAATCTCCAAAGGAGCTGTGATGACCTGGAGCATGACACAAAAGCAACAAAGTCACAAAAGCAGGTAAAGTCCCTTTAATACCTCCAACTTGGCCCCCAATGTCCAGTTATGATCGGCTGGAGAAAAAACTCTTCCAAAAACAGTTTGTAAAGGGAAGAAATTCTGTCCGAACCCAAAGTACATATAAATTATAAATAAAAACCAACACAAACCACGCTGCAGCAATTAACGAGACAGGGCAGGATAAAGAATTGTAGACTTCAAAAGATAATGAAACACACACAATTGGGAGGACGCCAGAACTCAGATAAGATTTGGCAAACCAAAATAATTCACACTTTGCTTCCAGCAAGGAGCTGTGCGCAAACACCCTCTTTATCCTGTTTTCCCAGCTGCAGCCCATGAAGGGAATCAGGGCCCTTTCCTCTCCCATAAGCCATGTTGCTCCCTTCTCCATTCCTCCCTGCGTGCCCTAGGATGAAGAGGGGGGTGCCTGGGTCTTCCATTGAATGCCCAGCCGGATTATGCCCTTCCCTAGTTTCCTCCACAGTCACCGGAGCCCCACGCCCACTCCCTGTCAGCTGTTCCATCTCTCCCTCAGAATCAGATTCCAACAGGGGCATGACAAGAGCACAGATACAAGAGCGGGACAAAACAGAAACAACAGCAAGGAAAATAAAGCAGTAACAGTTAAATCATTTGTTTTGTTCAATTAGAATACATTTGTGGTTTTTTTTTTTAAATTTGGATATCACTTCTCGATTTTGTGCTTGTGATAGGGAAAAAATGAAACTTTGACTTTGGTTTTGCTGATTAGATAGATGTGTTGTTATAGAAATGATGCGGCCTTCAATGAAATTGAGTTTGACACCCCTGTTCTAGAGGGAGAAATTTGTTTTCATTCAGTGAAGCACTTCTGGTTCAAAAAAAATAAGATTTGTTTATCTGTGTTATTGTTTTTCTGTATTGCTCTGACTCCAATATGTTGGTACATTTCACATTCTGAAATGGTACAGGTTTCCTGCCTAAACAGGAGGTTGGACTAGAACAGGGGTCACCAACCTTTTGGACATCAGGGACCACCAAACTCATAATTTTAAATCCTGTGGACCAGAGACCCTGGGAAAAATCCCCAAAAAAGTCTGCAGGAAACTTTCCTACCCTGTTTTCCTACTGATTTATCGTTCTTTATTTGGGATCGCAGGATACCGTCTCCAGCTCCGTTCTCAGGGGGAGAGAGAGAAAGAGAGGGACTTTTGGCTTTGTGCAAGGAAAGCAGCAGAAGTCTTTCTTTCTCTCCCCCAAACTCCACCAGAAATGAGTCTTTGCCTGCGCAGCCTCTTGGAGCAGGAGGCCTTGCAGGGTCCCAAAGACTCATTTCTGGCAGAGTTTGGGAGAGAGAAAGAAAGACTTTTTCCATTTTCCTTGCATGCAGCCAAAGGTAGAAGAAAGAAGCGGAAAGAAGCAGTCCAGTGGCCAGGTGAAGCGCATAGGGCAAGTGAAGCAAATTCCCCCCCCCTGTGCCCTTTCCCCCCCCCCTCACTACTTTGTGTTGTTCGCAATGCAAGCGATGCAAGCCTTGTGTTCCCGCGAGCCATGTGGGCAGCACAGCTCGACGCAAGCCTTGTGTTCCTGTGCAGCCTGGATTAACTGCTTTGGGGAGTGTTCTGGGGGTGACATTTCTCTGTGGACCACCAAAATTTTCTCACAGACCACCAGTGGTCCCTGGTCCACAGGTTGGTGGTCACTGTTCTAGAAGATCTCCAGCTCCCTTCCAACTCTGTTGTTCTATTTTATTCTAAATGCCCAGTTACATTCTAATGTATAAAAGTAAAAAAAGTTGAGGTTGTGATGTTATCTTGTATTGTGGAGAAAATCAATGCCATTTTCTTTCTTCCCTTCTACCTCATATTTTGTTTCCCCCTTTTTCTCTTCCCTTAATTTCCTTTTTTAAATTTTCGTTGTATTTTATACATTGATAACACCATACAAGTTTTATACAGAGAAGAACAGGATTAAATATTTAAACTGACTAAACAAATGCATGTCCAGAACAAATTTTCATTGAAATAACTACTAATATCTGAGTTTAAATTTTAAAAATAAACCAAATGTTTAGGTGCACAAAGTGGGAGATTGGCCACCTACATCTCTGCTCATCAGGTCTTGGCCCACACCTGTCTCTGGACAGCACCACTTTCTCCTAAAGCAAGGGTCTTCAAATTTGGCAAGTTTAAGACTTGTGGACTTCAACTCCCAGAATTCCTGAGCTAATAGGACTGGAGGAGGAATTCTGGGAGTTGAGTCCACAAGTCTTAAAGCTGTCAAGATTGAAGACCCCTGTCCTAAAGTCACAAAACCCTGATCAATGTCTTACTTGAGAGAGTTGATCTCCAGAACCAAGTTGTCACAAGAGATTTTTTCTTCTTCACCTCTCTGCAAAGTCCCCAACACCTCATTCTGGAAAACTGAAATCAAGAGCAGATTAGAAGCTGAGTGAGTACCCAGGTGGATGAAGAGCTGATAAAAAGAAACCTTTGGCCTCCATTTTGAAAGCCAGAAAGTTCTTTTTCCCCTCATACTCAAGTCAGTTTCTCCTTTAATGTCATGCAGGAGAGGTGCATTTAAGAGTCAACGCCCTGCCACAAAAGAGAGGAACAAGATTACCTTTGATGTCGTCCATCTGAGGGGAAGCTGTCCGGCTGTCCATCTGCTCAGACCCAAAGCTCATGTCACTTTCAGACTCACTTTCTTCTTCAGTCTTTATGGTAAGGCCTAGTTAAGATGGGAGGAAAGAAATCTTCTGAAGTTCTCAGATTTTGCTCCAGCACCCTTTTTCACAAGTTCATGTTTCTATTCAGTATTTTCAGGTCAAGGACTATATTTCTTTCAACCTCTTTTCTGCTACAGTCATTCTTACAAAACTGGTTCTTGAATGGCTCTTTTGTCCTGGAGTGCAGGTAGTCCTTGACTTGCAACAGTTCGTTCAGTGACTCTTCAAAGTCACTGAAAAAAAGGGACTAAACGACCGTTTTTCACAATTACAACCATTGCAGCATCCTATGTTCACGTGATCAAAATTTAGATGCTTGGCAACTAACTCGTATTTATGACAGTCGCAGTGTCCTTAGGGTTACGTGATTCCCTTTTGTGACCTTCTGAGAAGCAAAGTCAGTAGGGAAGCCACTTAACAACCCTGTTACTAACTTAACAACCACAGGGATTTGTGACTAACTGCAAGTTGAAGTCCACCAGTGTTGTGGTTCGCCGGCAGCAGGTGAGGACAGCTGAGGTCTCTGAGAGCAAGGACTTGGATGAGGGGCCTGTGTGTGATGCAGGGATGGAGCCAGAACTATCGGAAAGTGGGGTGCTGCCTTCGGAGCTTGTGGAGTCTGGCAGCAGTGATGCAGAGGACCCCAAGGAACCTGTGCCCAGTGCATGTGTGTGCAGGGCTACTCAAAGGAAAGAGCAGCTGCAGCAGCACGGGCAACTCTGGAGTAAGGTTGTAAGGTGATGGCCCTTCCCATAAGGGATAAAAGCCAGCCCTCAGGGGTTGGGTTCTTTGCAAGAAGCAAAGAAATTCTTTCAACTCCAAGTTCTTGTGGAAGTCCTGTCTATTCTGGTTTGTTTTCGGAGACATTTGGTTTTGGGTATTTCCCTGCAATTAATCTTGTGTTCTTGGCAGCCTTTCACAACCTTGAAAGGGTTTGCTCTTGTCTGGGACAATTAGTTTTAATGACTTTTTGCTGTGAATGAACAGAATTCAGAGAGATGCATTGAAAAGGGTTACTTTTATGTTTTTTGTGTTTATTTGATTTTAATGAGACTTGGGTCAGAACAGCCAGGTTTAAAGTTGCCAAGGTTGGAGACCCCTTGTCATGACCCTGGTGGAGACTGACTCTGAGGGAGAGGAGGAACAGCCGACAGGGAGTGGAAGTGTGGCTCTGGAGGTTGTGGAGGAGGCTGGGGAAGGGCAGAGGCCAGCTGGGCAGTCAGAGGAGGACCCAGGCCCATCCCTCTCCATCCTAGGGCATGCAGGGAGAAGAGGATAAGGGAGAGATGTGGTCTACTAGGGAGGAAAGGGCCTTGATCCTCTTCATGAGCTGCAGCTGTGACAACTGGATAAGAAGATGGACATGCGTTATGGGCGAGTGCTGGAAATAAAGCGTGGAAATATCTCTAGTTTATTGTTCCTCTCTGAGTTTGGCATCCTTCCTGGTGGGTGGTTCTGATATCTGTGGATGTCTTCCAGCCTTTATCTTGCCTGGTTTGTGATGTTTTTTACTCTTTATAAATGGCATTTCCTCCTTCTTGTAACTGCTTGTGTGGGAGTTTTTTGTCTCCAGTCAAAGGATATTTGGAGCTTGGAAGAATAGTGAAAGAATAAAAGGGGCTTCACTTTTTTTTCTATGACTGTGTTTATTTTATACCCCACCCTGGGTCATCACACCCCTGCTCCAAAGGCTGCTGCTGCGGGTCTATGACAATTCGCTACAGCCAGTTCACCATCACTAACCTGCCACAGCCAACCCACCACGGCCAATTTGCCACGAGCAATTTGCAGCAGGGCAACTCGCCAAAGAACAACTTCCTTGCGGGACAAGAGTTACACTAACATCAAAGAAATGGCGGAACAGAATCATTAAAGAAAGGATGCAAAAGGAGGGACAGCATGAAACACGAAGGGCAAAAATTAAACTAATTCTTATTTATTTCAAATCATGAAATAGAATGATTAAAATTGTCCCGCAATGAGTTGCCTCGCAGCGAGTTGGCCATGGCGAGTTCACCAGCTACAAGTTGGCGGTGGCAAGTTGCCCCATTCCTGCTGCTGCACCACTTTTCTTGTCAATGTTCACCACTTTCAAGAATCGCAGAGGACCGTGGGACTACCTGCCATTCCATGCTGGTCATGGCATTTGGAATCCCATTTTTCCTATATGCTGCTTACCCCAAAGGCTTTGTCTTTGTTCCTCCTGGTTTGCGTCATTTTCATCAGCCGCTTTCCAAAGGTAACCTCTGCCTTGTAAGCCAACCTCTTCTGTGTTGTAGCCTGAAGTAGAAAATTAATATTGGTTTGATTACCATCATTTGGGAGAAAAGCACCCAACTAAACAAAAAAAACGGTTGTGTTGACAAGCAGTCCCCCTAAAAAATCTACCCTAAAGGAGAGTATCTGTGGCTCAAAGCTGAAACGAGAGATCCTTGTTGCTCTCAGAACTTGGTCCTCCTCCTCCTCCCTGCCTCTTCCTCCCTCATTCCTTTCTAGCACTGATGTTACCTGGTTTGGGTAATGAAACGTCTGCAAGAAAACAATGAAGTTCAGAGAGCACCAAGGCCTCCATAATGCCTGTCCTCCTCTTTCTCCTCCTCCTCCTCCTCTCTACAAACCCTCATCCCTTCTAGCACTGATGATGTTACCTAGTTTGGGCAGTGAAGCGTCTACAAGAAAACAACCAAGATCCGACAGCACCAAGGACCCCGCAAGTTTACCTCATTAGCTAATTTTTTTCTAATCCTAGCATCAAGTTAGAGACTTGGTGGCTCAGGGACTGCTGAGCTTGTCAATCAGAAAAGTCGGCAGTTTGGCAGTTCGAACCCCTAGCGCCGAGTAAAGGGAGTGAGCTCCCATTACTTGTCTCAGCTTCTGCCAACCTAGCAGTTCGAAAGCATGTACAAATGCAAGTAGAAAAACAGAGGCCACTTTGGTGGGAAGGTAACAGCGTTCCATGAGCCTTCAGCATTTAGCCATTCTGGCCACATGACCACAGAGATGTCTTTGGACAGCGCTGGTTCTTCAGCTTTGTGACAGAGATGAGTACCACCCCCTAGAACCGGAAACGACTAGCACGGATGTGTGAGGGAAACCTTTACCTTTACCACCAAGTTGGCTACAAAGGAAGATGGTGAATGAGGAACAGCTGTCTTAGGCCCTCATCCCTTCTAGCCTGAGTAATGATGCCTTTGAGCAATAGCACTCACACTTATATACCGCTTCACACTGCTTCACAGCCCTTTCTAAGAGGTTTACAATCAGCATCTTGCCCCCAACAATCTGGGTCCTCGTTTTACCAACCTCGGAAGGATGGAAGACTGAGTCAACTTTGAGCCTGGTGGGATTCAAACTGCCAAATTGCAGGCAGTTGGCAGTCAGCAGAAGTAGCCCGCAGTACTGCACTCTAACCATTGCGCAACCGCGACGCCTTTTGCTTCAAATACTGGTTGGTTTAAAAGGAAGCAACAGAAATCATACATAATGAATTAGGTATATGTCTATCTTCACAAACCAAAACCTATTGTGGGGTACTGCAGGGGCAGCAGAGAACCTACGTAGTGTGATGGAAAAGGTGTTGTAGGTGATGATGAGGCTGAGCGCGAGGGAGGAGTCAAATGCATCATCAGCCATGAATCCCTTCGCACCCACAAGAGATCTAAGTCCAGGCCCCCTTGAATTCCGCTGAGTCTTATCTACCACCAATTTGCTTTGACTGTTAGTAGGTCAGATTCTTGTAGAGAACGAAAGCTTGCAATAACCTTCATTCATTTTAAACTGCTTGGACTTCCTGATTTTCCCGCGCTTGACACTAATGGTGCTTTTCTTCGGCTCTCGAGGCCTTTCTATTTTCCTGTTAATTTCCCTTGACCATGAGTAGTTCAGATTCTTGTAGATAGCTTTTGCTTACAATAAATCTTTATACGCATTTGAACTGCCTGTATCCCTGATTTCCCTGGTGCTGACAGGTCTGGGACTAGGCTCAAGGATACTGAGGTGCAAGCACGCTCTCGACCACCAAAAATTTCTCTCTCTGCTTAACATACCTTGCAATATTGGGGTGGGTGGGGGAGAAATAGAGGCTAGCACTGTTATTATCTAGTTTGGTAATGAAATGTCTGCAAGAAAACCACAAAGCTCAGAGAGCATCAAGGACCCCCCAGTTCAACCCTAAACTGCAAATATTTTCTTTTGCCAAAAAGTAGGAGAGCAAGCTATATATAAACCAACTAAAGCTCTTGAACGAAACTCAGGACACAAATCTAATAAATAAATAAGAAGGTATTTGCGTCACAAAAGAGCAACAAAAGCTAAGTAAAATAAAATGGCTGGAAAAGGGGATTTCAACTGTGCCCAAATAAGAGTTAGAGCCTGCAGCCCACTTTTCCTCCACCACTTCATCATCATCCCCTTCCCACCTACTCGTTCAAAGCAGATTTATTCCAGCTGCTTAATCCTTAGCAATTATTAATCCTTATCCATAAATCCTTAGCAGGCTCCCAAAGGAAGACTCTATGGGAAAAAGACAGAAGAGAATAACAGAACTGGAAGGGACCTTGGAGGTCTTCTAGTCCACTTAAGCAGGAAACCCATGTCAGACAAATGGCTGTCCATTCTCTTCTTTAAAACCTCCAGTGTTGGAGCACCCACAACTTCTGGTAGCAAGGTGTTCCACTGGTTAATTGTTCTCATTGATAGAAAGTTTCTTCTTGTCCTGCCTTCAGGTAATTTTGGAGTATAAGTTGACTGCCTCTTGTTTCTGGTAGCCCCTCAGATATTGGATCAGGGTCTACCCAGAAAACCTGCAGGAGAACAGTCTCGCTCTCCAACAAATCCCGGGGACCAAGTTCTCCCCATACCTTTTTGCTTCACTTTGCTCTCCTCCTTGTTCACATCTGCATCATCACTGAACTCATCTTCATCATACTCTTCTTCATCTGCAGGATGCAGGGATACGACTGTGCCTTCTGGAAAGACCTTGTTAGGGCCCACCACCACCTACAATTAAGCAACGTTTCCACGTTTTACTTCCTCCGGGAAGTCAAAAAAGGCTTGCAAATTTCAAGCTCCCCCAATTCACACAGGTTGGGGGTCAGGAATCCAAGTCCCTAACAAAGCAGCAAGAGAATCAGCTATGAGGCCAAGCTTCCATCCAACTCTCATTCTGAGCACCTGTTCCTTGCTGAGCAGCAGGATAGGGTACTGCGTTTCGTTATAAGGATACTGGCTCGATACCCGTGCTTCGCTACCAAACCATGTGATCGGGCTTAGTTTTTGGGGAGGAAAATAAGGGGAAAAATTGTGCCTCAGCCTACCAGCATCCATCGTTATTCATCTGGCTAACGTCCTGTCAGTGTGTGAGAGTTGAGGGCTGTTTGGAAACTGAAGTAGTATTTGCTGTGTGAGCAAGGAGACAGCAAGGAGTCTGGGTGTGGCTTAGCTCAGCTGTTCTCTACCAAAGCTGCTTGCTGCTATGAAACTGAAACTCCTCTCCTCTGCTTGTTTTGCATTTGGAACAGATTTCTTTTTAGGTGAGGAGTAGAACTCCTTAGCATCAGAGCATGTTAACAACAACAATAATAATAATACACAAAATACTAATGTTCTGATGCTCATTTCAAAAAATGAGCCCCTAGAAGCCAAGAGGAACATACGGGCCAAATTTCAAGTTTGTAGGCTTTACAGTTCTGGACATTTTGTGATGATGCACGAGTAGTATTTGCTTTTATATAGAGAGATAATAATGTATGTTTACATAAGGATAGGAGCTGGTTGTAATCTTGAGAATAAGGACCTTCTGAGACTGCCTGTAAGAGAGGACCAGGCTGAAGGGGTTAAATGCATCATAAGTCTCAAGTCCCTTCATATGCACAAGAAATAAGTCCAGCCCACCATGAATTCCTTTGACTCTTATCTACCACCAATTTGTTTTGACCATTAGTGGTTCAGATTCTAACAGAGAGCTTTAGCATACAATAAACCTATACATTCATTTGAAGTGCCTGGACTCCTGATTTCCTGTGCTTAAGGCCCGGTCCCACTGGCCGACGGATGCAAAACGTATGCATAAAGGACACAGCGGACGAGCAAAATTTCAGTCAGGGGTGCTCCATTCCATTGTCATCCGCCTCCAAAAAAGTGGCAAAAATTTGCATAAACAGAACGGAAAAAGACGGACGTGTAGGTAGTAGTTGTGAGCGGATGTTAAACTGGCATGTCTCATAGGAAGACCTTAGCGTAGATGTGAAAGCGTTATGGGCAAGGCGCGATGACACCTTCTGAAGGGGTTCCGGGGAGAATTTCAAGCAGGACGCATAGCGTTAAGCAGTGATGCATAGCGGCTCACTCGACAGCGCGCATGCATCATGACGCCTATAGGAAACAAAGGGGATGTGTAGCGGATGTATATCGGATGCAAAGACGTTCACTGTGGATGCGGGGAGGTATGAATTACATTCAGGCTCCGCGGATATAAAAAGTGATGCAGTATCTACCAGTCAGCATTACAGGGGAAAGACGTGCTGCCAGATACTTTTGCGAGGAAACACCATGGTTCGTCAAGTCAGGCAAGATAGAGGAAGCCCGTGCCTACTCATTCAAAGGCCCTGCAAGGTGAAGAAGGGCCAAGAACCAGCATCCCACCCCCTGGCACTGACTTGAAGTCTGCTGCTGCCTGTGGTTGGACAGCCCTCAAGGCCCTCAAAGCCCTTGCTGCTGAAGGCCCTGCTTCTGCCTCTGAAGCCTCTGCTAAGCCCCTGTGCCTAGCCCCTGAAGGCCCCTGTCAAGCCCCTGCCAGAGGGAGGAAGAGGCAAGGGAAGCAGAAGGGAGAGAGGAAACAGTACACCCGTTTCCGAGGAGCAGGAGGATGAGGTGCCTGGAATGGCTGAGGGAGAACAAGTACCTCTGGAGAAAGGGGCACAGACTGTATCGCGGACACCAAGAAGAAGCAGGCAGCTTGAAGAGACAAGGCAGAGACCTGGGTCCACTGCAGAATACTCCTTGGGATGGTGGGGAGCACATGCACACCTGATATTGGTAAGCTACACCTCAAGAAATCCGGGCAGGCCGCTGTCAAGCCTCACTGACTGGAGATGTACGTCATGGGCAAGTGCAGTTTCCTGGAGGGTGAGATCCGCCACCAAGGAGCAGCCCCTCTGAGACCCCTCTCCCTCATACAGCCCACAGCAGAAGCAGAACTTCCCAGTTCCAGGCCCAGTTCAACACACACCACAGACGCCACTCCTCACCCAGCTGCAGGACCAGACAGCCCCACTACACTCCTCCTTCCTCCACTCCACAGCAAGCCCCGTCAACGGACAATTTGTCATCAGTATTTGGGCCTGACATATCAAGTCCTTGATGAAGGGCCTCTCAACCTCACGCGGACTAGATCAGCTCTTGACAGCTCCTGAAACACACCATCCCCTGTTGTACCCTCGGGCCAAGGACCCCAATGATGCCTCAGACCAAGCACTCAAGCCACAGCCACCTCCACAGTCCCTGCCCGCTTTACAGCTGAGACCATGGAAATTGATTCAGAGTGACTGAGAATAGTGTCAGAGACTGAGTTGTACTTGTTAAGTTTATCTTTGCTTAAGACACTTAACTTGGTTGTTCATTTGCTTATTTAATAAAGTCATTAAAGTTAAGAGAGTTAATAAAGGTTATCTTTGCTTAAGACACTTGGTTCATTTTTTTTATTAATAAAGTGTTGCTGAAAACTTTGAAAAAATGGTTATAGCCTTTGCATGCTTGTGGGATAGGTAAGAATAGTTGTGGGATAGATAAACCTCCAGGTGCAACCATAGTTGGACTGTATGGTCCACCATCCAGCTGCCACACATATAGACCTTTTTTATCAACATTTATTCATTAATCACACATTTTAAAATAAACAAAGCTCTTTATTAATGCCCTATTCATTGTTAGGACCACTCAACATACATGGCACAATCTCATCAGTGTTATGCACAGTCTCAAAGAAGCATCCATTAATCAATCTATCATTCCTGTCTTGCCACTCCACTGTCCAGCTGGGGAGTTGCACCAGTGCCTCATAGGTTGCGCTGCTTCTTCCCTTTCACGTGAAGCTCTGTTGGGGCCTTGTACATCCACAGTGTCTATTCAGGTTACGTCCTTGCCTCCATTCACCAGGCTCCATGTCCATTCCCTTGTTGACGGTCCACAAGTCTGTTCTGCACACTGGTAGCGGTGTGCGCAGAGATTGTTGCAGGATGCAGCAAGCTTCCATGATGCTCCTCACAACTCTTGGTCATTGCTGCAATGGTGGTGAAAATGGAATCTCGCTGGCGGATGCCGGTTATTCCCCCGTCGCACTCCGTCGCATGGGGTAGCGGCCGCTGGTGTTGGCGGATGGCGGCCGGTCCGTAAGCTGGGTGTGGATGGTGGTATCGATGACAGATCTTCGGAACCTGTTGGCCAGGATGCCAAAGGTTTGCTCCACACCCGCTTGCCCTGCACAGCCTGTAGTTGAGATCCTCCTTCACGGTGTGGTATCTTGAAGTGTACGGCTTCATGAGGTAGGTTCTGAGGGAGAACGCCGTCATCACAATGATGAAGTAGGGCACCATCTTGTGTGTCATTGGGTAGGGGGTCTGGACCGGAAAACCCATGATGACGTTGCGTTCCAGCCCATCCTTGAGGTCAATGGCGTTGTATACCTGGCCATCTGAAGATGACCCGTTCCTGAAGCATCGATGTAGATGAACTTGTAGTCAGCATCAACCATGGCAAGAGGATGATACTGAAGAAGCCCTTGTAGTTGTAATAAGTGGACCCCGAGTTGGCTGGAGCTTTGCAGCCACATGCTTCCATCTATGGCTCCAACAGTGTGGGAAAGTTCCACCTCCACATATTCTTCAATGATGGCCTGCACCTACTTCTCTGACCACTTTGCTGATGCTGTTGTGTGGCACGACTCCACGTTATACTGCATGTTTCTGTATGTGGTTCCAGAGGCCAGGTACCTGCGTCAGAGTTCAGTGCCACCTTTCAGTCCAGGTCCAGGTTGGGAGATGCAGTTGGTGCTAGGCTTGGTCAACCTGTGTCTCAGATGCTCTACATGTTCATCAAACATTGGCTCGGTGGCATTCCTTCATGAAGGATGGAATGCACAAGGGTCTTCATTCCTCAGCTCTACCATTCAACTTGTCATACAGTCCAAACTCCATTCTTTCTCACGTATCCATCTCGACCACACAGCTCTGGACGTCTCCTTCTCTTCCTTCTGTATTAAAACTTGATACAGTCTGAACAGGTTTTGGTTCTGGTGATGAATTGAGCGCAAGCTATCATATCGGACTGTTTCATCATCCACGGTGGAGAACAATTGATGATATTGAAGACCAAGAACAAGGGTGAAGAGGTCTGTATACCACGGCTGCTGGACTCATGCTGAGACCATGATTTTCTCCTTTTATAGTAGAAAATACGGTTTCCGCTAGGTGTCCTTCTACATACTCTAGATATTACTCCAGACATCCTAAATATTACGAGATACATCCCAGATACAAACGTTTTGTCCGTTTTTAATCTCCTTTATATACGAGATGCATACGCTTACATCCTTTCTGTTTCGCTACTAACGCTGTGTAGATGTTTTCCGTGTACCTTTTTGTTCTCCCTCTTTCTGTTTTCAGCTGCAGCTGGATGTGAGTTGAGGGGATGGCCAGAGGATGCAGAGGATACATCAGGACATTTAACTAATGATAACGGACATAGAACATTTTTGCTGTATATGTCACGGATGTACATCGTACGCAGCGGAAAGTTCATCCGTTCACAAAGTTTTGTGCAGCTCAAAACTTCCTGTGCGGATGAAATCTCAGTGGACAGATGCTCGACGGATAGAGCGAATGAAACAAGTATGCAATGAGTACACAACGGATGCATTGTGTTTTCCAACGAATGGCAAGCTTTTTTTAACGTTTTACATCCTCTTTGCATCCGTAAGTGCAATGGGACCGGGCCTTTAACACCACCCTGGTTTCAGAGGGCATTCAAGGTTCCATTGGAGAGCTTCTGTGAACTGCCAGCCACGAGATGAATTAAGAACACTGCTTTTTGAAATGCCAATGCATTCGAAGCAGACCGAAGAAAGTACAGGGCAAATGGTGGGTGACATTTGATCTATCTCAAGATGCTTTGATTTCTCACCTTTGATCCCCATTAAAGAGTTCACAACCCACTCGAAGATGTGATGACTTCAAGTTCCAGAATTCCTTAGCTAGCATTGTGGGCATTAAAGTCCACATATCTTAAGATGTCTATGGAGATTCCCAGTCATTCAGGTCATGGTTGTCCCAAAGGTGCTTTTTCCAGAGGCAACTGGACTTTGTTTTTCTTCTTTGAAGACGTTTTGCTTCTCATCCAAGTAGCTCCTTCAGCTCTTACTGGATGGTGGGGAACGGAAGGATTGTGGAAGATGGGCTCAGCAACCTAAAGCAGGGAGGGCAACCCATCAAGGAACACATCCGTGAATTCAAGACGATCAGTGGGAAACTACCCCTTTTTGCCTGAACGAATGCTGGTTCATTTTTTCAGAACAAGCCTAGACAAGCAAATTAGTCAAGTAACTGCCTATCAGGACATCCCAAACTGACTCTCTGACTGGTTCTGCGTGGCCATAAAAGTCTACGGGGCATTACAAGCCGGTGTGCGTGTGTGTGTCTTGAGCATAAGCTTCCATATCTGCAATCAATTTGATTTTGTGTCTGTTGTACAGGCCACCTTCAAGAAGTGAGGGGAGCCGAATGTCAACTCATAAAACATTTTGTGTACACGTTTTATAGTTGACAACAGAAAGAGGGGGAGTTTCAAAGAGCAGGCAGCAATGTGGAATTGAAAGTACATTCCATTCATATTTTTCTTCAGAGACTGATTAGATGATTGAAGCTTCCGCCACGCAAAAATCTAATTGGCGAGCATGATTGATGACTCTTGGTTGTGGACGTGTTTTGTTGGATGATACACCCAGAGGGGGTGGGGGGAAACAGGATCAAGGGTGACAATGAATTATGTATCTCAGAGTTGGCTATGCCCAGGCAAATGCCAGATATGGGATGTTAATTTCAAATAAGTCTTTTTTAGTTTTGGGAGTGTGGCTCGAGGCTCATGATTTTAATTGGAGTAACTGCCGGAATCCTGAAACTAGCGACATGAGGAAGCCACTGGAAACCAAAGAGAGAGATCAGCCAGACCAGAGACCACCCAGCTAACGAGAAACTACAGCACTACAACCAGTCCCAAGACCAGCCCTCCTATGAAGCCCAATAAAATGCTACCAATGTGGGGGAATGGGTCACATGTCAGCGGTGTGCACAACCCTAGGCCCGAAACTAAACCACCCAGGCAGCACTGACATGTTTAGTCCTAATAAATCTGCTTTAAGTTTGAAAATCCGGCTAGAGGCTGGAGATTTAAATGGGGGTAACTACCAGAGCCTTGACAAGGATTTATATTCCTCCCCAAAGGATGCAAATGACCAGCTGTCTGCAAAGCATATAAATCCTTCTGTTCCCCACCATCCAGTCAGAGCTGAAGAAGCTTCTTGAATGAGAAACGAAATGTCTTCAGAGAAAAACACAGGAAGTCCAGTTGCTTCTGGAAAAAAAGCACCCTGAAGACACAGACAAACCCCCCAGTGGCCTCAATGACCCTCTAACAGGATGCAAATGACCAGTTGCCTGCAAGGCTATAAATCCTTCAATTTCCCACCATCCAGTCAGAGCTGAAGAAGCTTCTTGGATGAGAAGCAAAACATCTTCAGAGAAAAACACAGAAAGTCCAGTTGCCTCTGGAAAAAAAATCACCTTTGGGACACACATCTTAAGAGTTACCAAGGTTAAAAAACATTGCTCTCTCAGAACAAAAATAAAATAATAATGAAAACATGCCTTCTCTAACTCACCTGGGAAGTAAGGACGCAATGAGGATTCAACGTTACGTCTTCCTTCACTTCTGCCTCATCACAAACAATGGACTGGCAGATTTTTACACCGTCTCCTATATGGACATTATTCCACAGGAATGCTCGGTCCAGAAGGACACCATTACCTGATCGGTACCCAAAAAAACAAACCATCACTTTATGCCATACTCATCCAGGTATTTTTCTTACAATAGATAAGTTCGTTGTGTCTATTCACCATCCCACAGAATAAAGTGGCTTGTGTCAACTCATAAAATATTTATTTAGCACTTTAGGTAAAGTCTTGGCAGCCCAGAAGTCGTGATTTACAAACACTCCTTGACTTACAACCATTGATTTAGTGACCATGTGAAGCTAGAACTGAATGGAAAAAAATTACCTACCCAATGGTCACATGATCAAACTTTGGGTGCTTGCCATCCCGCATATATTTATGAGAGTTGCAGTATCCTGGGTTCGTGTTGATCATCATTTGTAACGGGCCAGCTGGCTTCCAACGACCAAAGTCAATGGGGGAATGGCAGATTCGCTTAACAACTGGTTCATATTTATGAAGGTTGCCGTCTCTCCAGGTCACGTGATCCGCTTCTGTGACCTTCTGACAAGCAAAGTCATTGAGGAAGCCAGATTCACTCAACAACCAGGTTATTAACTTTACCAACTGCGGCAATTCACTTAACGCCTGAGTCAAGCAAGGTGTCAACTTATAAAACATTTTTAATACACGTTTTATAGTTGCCAATAGAAAGAAAGTGGGGTGGGGGAGTTTCAAAGACCAGGCAGCAATGTGGAATCGAAAGTACATCCCATTCATATTTTCTTCAGAGACTGATTAAATGACTGAAGCTTCTGCCGCGCAAAGCATGATTGATGACTCTTGGCTATGGACGTGTTTCGGTTGGAGAATATGAATTATGATACAACCAGGGGGTGGGGGGGAAACCAGGGTCAGGGGTGACAGTGAATTACATGTCTCAGAGTCAGCTATGCGCAGATCATGCTGACATGTTGACTTCCAATAAATCCTTTGAAGTTTTGGGAGGATGGATCGAGACTCATGATTTAATTGGGGTAACTGCTGGAATCCTGACACAAGGTCATAACATGGGGCGGAACTCCCTCAACAAAAGCCTTGCTTAACAACGGAAAGTTGGGGCTCTGTTATGGTTGTAAGTCGAGGATTACCTGTATGAAGATTTCTTCCCATCATGTTTTCTGTTGTACCTACCAACCTGGACCGGGGACTCCTTGGTCCCAAAAACTGGTCCAATTTTACGGGCATTGCAACATACCGATTTTGCAATTGGGCCCAATGACACTGTTGGTGATGCAGCACTTCATGCCCACGGATGTTCCTTGTCCAATGAGTACGTTCTCTTCCAGCACACTCTCATGGCCCAGGCTAACTTCTGCACCCCGGTAGATATTGTGGCGGGAATGAGTGCAGCTCTGCTTCTCGTTGATGAAGTTCATTTCCGGGGTCAACGGATACACCCAGCGCTGCAAGATGTCTGAGGACACCGACTCGTACATCAACAAATTGGAAACAGAGGCGCCGTATTCTTCTGAAGTCACGTACATGTGGATCTGGTTCCCAAGGACCTGGAGAACAGAGAAGGGCTATTAGGAAAGACCTTAAAACTTTCTTTTCCAGACTCATTCAAAGTCTCGAGCTGCATCTCAGAAAAAGTAAATTAGTTTATTAGAAGTTGCCTTGGTGCGTGGCTAGGTGTAGCCGGTATTAAATCACACCATGCATTTCCCCCTTGACACTGGTCTTACCCCCACCCCCTGGATGTGACTTCTTCAATAGGACACATCAGTCTCCAAGAGTCATCCATCATTCTCTCCAATAACCTTCTTTTGCTCCGAAAACTTTGGGCTGCTGAGTTGATTATCTAGGCATTTCAAGAATGCCTTGTTTATCCCCACTCCCTTTTTCTGGCAGCTGAAAAGACCAAAGGAGTATCTTTTTAGTTGACAGCCAATGTTTTTGGCACCAAGCACCCAAAGCACACATCCCCCAAATGCAACACACACGCACCCCAGCCCATATGCATTTGTGCATGGCTCCAGCACCCCATGCATGACTTCCCGTGCCCCCTGCACATGAGTGTGAACCTGAGCCCACACGTGGTCCATGTGTGCACCCCGCCCAAACCCACATGCCCCATGCATATGTTCATGCTCCCACACATGCCACCCATCCCTGCTCATGTGCCCTCCCCCATACACATGCACGGCAGAGATCCAAAGATCAGCTGGCCAATGAGAGGTGCATGTGTACACGCGCAAAAGAGCTGAGCTGGGGCGACGACTAGAATGCCACAGGTTCGCCATTACGGACTTATACCATTTCAGGAAAATGGCGGGCCAGTCTCTTCTTAAAAGAATGAACTTGACGACTTAAGGTTGTTAATGGGCCTAGGTTATCTGATGAACCATTTCATCCCCATGGGATTGGCTTGCTACGCCACACCAGCCGGAGAGGCCTTCTCCGACTCCATCAGCCAAGGAATTCTGGCTTATGGGATCAAGAAAAGACGGCCATGGCTTTCACCGTCTGAAACATCAGATCCCTGAGGTGAGATTTCCCCCCATCCTCTTGCTTTTTGAAAGGGCCTGAAGGCCAGGCTCTGGCCATGGGTCTGGGGGTCCGGTGACAACGTGTCGTTCTGGAAGTGTTTAATGTATTAAGACTCCACCTCCTACTGTGTGTGTCTTGCTCTCTTCCTATCTTTATAAACTTTTAAGTCAATTTTAACGTTGATTTTTTATTGTCTTGATCTTTCAGCTTGTTGTTTTTGTTGATTGTAGGTTACTCAGTCAGTTCCAAGTGAGATGGGCAGCATGTGAGTTTAATAAATACATAAAGTTATCCATTTTTTTGTGTTATTGGTCTCAGCCACGCAGAATTTATTTATTTATGTATTTATTGCATCTGGGAGCAGACTGACAATGAGTGCAGCTGGAGGAGCAGTGGTGTTACAGGGGTCATTCTTGCCCCTCCCCCCACAACTCAGGCAGTCTACAAGTTTAATGAATTATTATAGTTAATGAATTATTATATTCAGGAAGTGGGTCTTTGGCTGGTGTGGTAAAATGGGTGAAGTTTTGTAATCATGTGGCCACCAGGGCTCACTGAATGATTCTGAATTCCAGACACCCATTTCTTGTCAATCACTCCAAAATCAGATGGAAGTTTGTCCTGCCAAATT
Organism: Laticauda laticaudata; assembly: GCA_004320025.1. Taxonomy (NCBI): domain Eukaryota; kingdom Metazoa; phylum Chordata; class Lepidosauria; order Squamata; family Elapidae; genus Laticauda; species Laticauda laticaudata. The sequence continues at coordinate 3,596 of BHFT01067729.1, read as the reverse complement.
ATTACCTGTAACTCAATCATAACTTATTCGATTACTAGTAGAAGAAGAGTAAAGTATTTCTACACAGAGTACACAATGCCCTGATGGTGCATTTCCTAGACCCATGATGGTGAACCTGTGGCACATGTGCCACAGGTAGCACGCAGAACCATTTGTGTGAGCACGCAAGCCCCAGCCAAACTTACCTGTACTGGGCATGCGCGTGCCTCCCAGCTGATTTTCGGCCCATTTGAGGCCTTTTTTGGCCTCCCAGAGGCCTGAGGGAAGCCTCTGCAGCCTTTGGAGGCCATAAAACAGGCCTGTTTCATCACTTCNGCACGCAAGCCCCAGCCAAACTTACCTGTACTGGACATGCACGTGCCTCCCAGCTGATTTTCGGCCCATTTGAGGCCTTTTTCGGCCTCCCAGAGGCCTGAGGGAAGCCTCTGCAGCCTTTGGAGGCCATAAAACAGGCCTGTTTCATCACTTCCTGTATTTCCGGAAATACCAGAAGTAATGAAACGGGCCCATTTTTTGACCTCCAAAGGCTGCAGAGGCTTCCCTCGAGCCTCTGGAAGGCCGAAAAAGGCCTCAAATGGGCCAAAAATCAGCTGGGAGGTGCGCAATGCAGGTAAGGGGAGGAATCACATGCGCATGCGCAGGGGGCACACGCATTGCCTTCTGGGTGCTGGCATGTGAGCACACACAATTTTCAGCATGGGCCCAAAAACATTAGCCATCGTTGTCCTGGACCTCCGAAATACACCTTCATGATTTGGAACAAGAACAACATTCTGCCACAGAAGCCTCCGCAACGTATTTACCTCTTCGTTCACCAACAAGCCACGGACAAAGTCATCCCGAGTTTGATAGTCAAAATTATCTGTAAACAGCTCAGCCACCTGCAAAAGAAGAACAAAAAAGGATTGGTTTTATGCAGCTTTAATTTTGCGAATTCTGTTTGAAACGATACCAATGTGCCAAGAGAAATCTCCACTTTTGGCATGAAGAGCTACAAATGTGTTTCCTCTGAAGTACAGGTAGTCCTCGACTTAACAACAGTTCGCTTAGTGATCGTTTGAAGTTACAACAGTCCTGGAAAAAGCGATTAATGACCGCTTTTCAAACTTATGACCTTCACAACAATCTCACAGTTTTTACACTTATGACCCTCACAGCAATCCCATGGTCATGTGATTTACTTTCGGATGTTTGGCAAATGGTTCATATTTATGACGTGATCCTCATTTGTGACCTTCTGACAAGCACAGTCAATGGGGAAACCAGATTCACTTAACAACCATTTTACTAATTTAACAACTGCAATGATTCACTTAACAAATGTAGCAAGAAAAATCGTAAAATGGGACAACATTCACAACAAATTTCTCACTCAGCATCATGAATCTGGGTCTCAATTGTGGTCATAAATTGAGGACTACCTATATAGGTGGAAGTGCACAAAGGAACATGTATGTCACTACAGGTAGTCCTCAGTTTAGAACAGTTCATTTAGTACCTCTTCAAAATTGCAACAGCACTGGAAAATGTGACATATCCGTTTTTCACACTCATGACCGTTTCAGCATCCCCCATGGTCATGTGATCAAAATTTGGCCGCTTGGCAGCTGGCATGGGTTTGTTTATGAGGATGGCAGTGTCCTGGAATCATCCACCCAACCATGGTTAACCAAATTACAACTTGGCAGGATGAGAGAACACAACCAAGGTGTGCTTGAAATTCCCAATGTTTTTCACACCACGTACCTGGGGAGAACAGAGGCTAATATGGCAGTCTAGCAAATCGTTCCGGACTTGCACTTCTTCAACATTGCTCTGAAACAAGCTCTAGAATAACAACAACAAAAAACAAAAATACAGTGAAGACCTAAATATATTCATTCACTGCCAAAGCTACTCTCTGCTAGCTGGGAATTTTGGGTCTCTAGAAGAGACTAGAGTAGGCCACAGGGGGAAATTACACAACACTCACCTGAGCACACACACAAAAATATCAGCTTAGCAATAGCATTTAAACTTGTATGCCACTTTACAGCCCTCTCTGAGCAGTTTAAAGAGTCAGCCTATTGCCCCCCAACAATCTGGATCCTCATTTTACCCACCTCGGAAGGATGGAAGTGTCAGGATTCCGGTAGTTACCCCCATTTAAATCATGAGTCTCAAGCCAAACTTCCAAAACTTCAAAAGAATTTATAGAGAGTTAAAATGTCAGGCACTGCCTGGGTGTAGCCAACTCTGAAACACATCATCCCTTGTCACCCTACTGGGACCAAAAGGGGGTGGGGGACCCACATAGTATTAAGTATAAGAGGTTACCCTGTGTAGATATGCCCAGAGTCTTCAATCATGCTCTCCGGTTAGAATTTTGCACGGCAGAAACTTCAGTCACCTAATTACTATCTTTGAAAATATTTATGGAATGCACTTTTGGTTTGCAAGCTGCCGCACTGCTCCCTCCTCCCTTTCTGTTGGCAACTCTAAAAAGACCATAGAAATATCTTATGAGTTGACAGGAAGACTGAGTCAACCTTGAGCCTGGTAAGAATCGAGCTCCACAGTACCGGGGCAAAGTTTTGTTGTCAAAATACACCAGGTATCAAATTCAACGAATATCATAGCAGGGTATGACTGTACTGGGCCTTCAAAGGAGGCTTGCTGTTTTGTTAGCCATTAACTCAGTGTACCTCAACCCTAGCTATTTTAAGATGTGTAGACTTCAACTCCCAGAATTCTTTGGACTGCAATTCCCAGAAAGCTTTGCTGGTTGAGGAATTCTGGAATTGAAGTCCACAGATCTTAATATGGCATTTCACATCCTTGCCAGCTTTAAAAGGTATGGCAAAACTGGCTGCTTGACTCATTGGTTCACACACACCATAGGAAAACCGAAATGCTTGAGCCCTTGCGTCCTCTGATAATGGAGCACTCGTTTTGTAACACTGTCCATGACCAGAATAATATCATCCTCTGGACATCGGCCCCGATGACCTGGCGAACACTCTTGAAATATCATCGTCATCACAGATACATTCTTCTCCAATTTACGTCGTGTCCTGTACCAGGAGAGAGGAACAAGTTGTATAACAACAACAACAACAACAACAATGACAATAATAACAATAACAATGACAATGATGATGATGATGATAATAATAATTGCTGCATCAGCGTAGTGACGTCGACGGGCTATATTTGCCCAGAAAAGCAGGTGGCAGAGGACTTTTTCAAGTGAAGTAGACAGTTGAAGAAGAGAAGCATGCTCTAGCAGATTATGTGAAAGACAGTGTTGAACCAGCTTTGACAGAGGTCAACAAGAGGAAGCTGTTCAAAGTGCAGCAAACCAAGAATCAATATAGGAAAACAGTGATGCAAACTCGGGCTGACAGTTGGTGTAACAAAGCACTGCATGGACTGTTCCTTGAAAAGAGCCAAGGAAACGTAGATAAGGAAAAGACCTGGTTATGGCTGACCAACGGAACACTGAAGAAAGGAACAAAAGGCCTGGAACTTGTGTCACAACTACCATCTCCCTGTAGCAAAGAACTGGTGGGATCCTAAGCCTGAAAAAGTGGTCAAAAATGAGCATGCAAAACTAC